>DF836318.1:67735-85912 GCA_000950595.1 Mucor ambiguus | reverse complement strand
GAAAAATATAATCCTACTTGTAATTGACTACTTGTGCGTCAGAATAGCTGGCGATAGTAACAGTATGGCCAATGCCGAGAAGAAAAAGAGGAGAGAGTTCAGTAATATGTACTACAGAATTGAACCAGAAAATCTACACTTGCAATTTAAAAATCGTACAACCTTCATCAGTGACACACATCAAGCTCTGTAATTGCCAAAAAAGGAAATTTTATCATTTCATAACCCGGGCAAAGGTACAAGCCCTGCGAGACAAAACGTTTATTATTACTTTAAATGTACTTTTTTGCTCTCAGTAAAGCTGTTGTAAAAAAAGCATCAACCTCTCCTTGTGTTACTGGTAGTGCTTTCATGCCTGGACGATGATTGCTAGAGTATCTAGAAAGTAAAAAATAGATGTTTTCCAATAGAACATTGTAGCATTTGCACACACTCAATAAATTACAGGGTTTGGATGGAAGCTTTATGCTACAAACGAAATGTCCATTTCATCCATAAAACTGCGGTTATTCAATTATAAATAGATCTAATGATAGTGTGGTTTATCATGGCATTGGATTGACATGCTCACAAGCGCCAAGATGCATTTATTATGGAGTAGTAAGTTGTGCCATGTTGTATGATAACAAAACGATGATTTTCATTTAAGAATCAAGGAGAATATACTTTTGAGGCGAGAGAAGAAGCCTAAAAACGGAACAATGTCTTTACAATAATCATCCTGCCGGTGTACAAACGAGTAACTTTATTTATAAATCGCACGAGCAACATTGATTTCCTAAATCACAGAAAACATATAAAAGGGCTTCAATGTTGCATCTAGGGTACAAATCTCTATCTTTTTCCTCAACTACAATCCTTTCTTTACCTTCCTTTACATAAGAAAATGCGTACCTCATTCCTTATTACCTTAGCTGCAGTTGCCACTGCAGTTTCCGCTGCCCCTGCTCCTCTTGAGAAGAGAGCTGCTTCTGCCAAGCTCATTGAGACCTGTACTGTTCCTGGCACCATTGCCTTGACTTTCGATGATGGACCATACGAATACACTTGGGCATTGGCTGAAACCCTTAAGAAGGAGGGTGTTACTGCCACTTTCTTCATGAATGGTCAAAACTGGGTGTAAGTTATTGCTGGATCAAAGCTTATGTAATATGTATTAATCCAATTCGTATCGAATAGTGATGTCAACACTCAATCTGTAAAGACCTCTGCTGGTACCAAGACTTACAAGCAAGTTATCAAGCACGTTTACGACTCTGGCCATCAACTTGCCTCTCACACTTACAGCCATCTTGAACTCGGTGGTCAAAGTGCTACCAAGGTCAAGTCTGAAATGCAAAAGCTCGAAAAGATCTTCCGTTCCATTATTGGCAAGAACCCCACCTACATGCGTCCTCCCGCTGGTTCTTACGATACCACCACCCTCAAGACTCTTGGTGAGCTCGGCTACACTGCCATTCTCTGGGATATCGACAGCAACGATTGGAGATACAGCGATGTTTCCAGTCTCTCTCACGAACAACAAAACTACAAGGACGTCATTGAGAAAGATTCCAAGACTAACCCTCATGGCCACATTGCTCTTCATCACGACGTCTATCAAAAGACTGCCGAGAAGTTGGTTCCTTGGGTCATCTCTTACATCAAGGGTAAGAAGAACTACAAGTTTGTCTCTGTTGCTGAATGTCTTGGTAAGACCAAGGGTAGCGCTTACCGCACCGCAGCTTAAAGGGTATCGCTTCTTTTCGTACATCAATTATATTCCACGTTCGTTTTACCCTCCTATACAACTTAATACCGAATTTACACAATGTAGTATTATTTAATAAATGTATTGATAGCTATGTATCATCATATTAACTACTAGCCTTGTTCCAATGGTTGATTGGAAAGTTTTTCATTGTTGCATCATGTAAATTAGAGTTTCACAAGCAAAACTTTATCAGATTCTACAAGTATTACAATGGTGTTTGCGTATATTATGTTGAGCCAATGTAAGAAGCTACCGATTGGCTCAAGAGCTATGAACTTTATTAAAAACAATCATTAAGAATCTGTTACGTATTAATCGAGCAGCTCGGAACTCTCGTTAGAGGAACTATTGGTTATCAAATAACGATTCAAAGTTTTGCATTTGATCCAAATGCGAAAGCTATGCTTTGCTTCACTGGCTATATCAGTATAGTTATCCTCAACTATTTTGCCAACTTCTCTATCACTTTTACACGTCTTCCCATCTGTTTCAATCTTGAACATATAATGCCCAGCTGGCGACATGGCATTGAGCAATTGCTCGTACTCTTATTTGAAGTTGTGATAGTCGTAGTTGGGAGAAAAGTAATTAAATGTACTGATCAAGAAACAAACACTGAGCCTTTCAATATGTGCTCTGGTGGCAGCAAGGTAAACGCTGGGGTTGTAGGGCTCATCATTCAGTATAGCGTTTATATCAAGCACCAAGCAATACATCTTCGCTACTGTTTACGACATGTATGGCATCTTTTGAATGACATTTCGGAAACCCTTGCAGTAGTCAGTTGCATCACGAACGATTCTTGCTCGAAAACGAGCATATGCTCGAGGT
The DNA here is from genome assembly GCA_000950595.1 of Mucor ambiguus. Classification (NCBI taxonomy): domain Eukaryota; kingdom Fungi; phylum Mucoromycota; class Mucoromycetes; order Mucorales; family Mucoraceae; genus Mucor; species Mucor ambiguus. Next base: position 83,328 of record DF836318.1, on the reverse strand, counting down.
AGATCTCTTGATTTTTGATGAAATTTAGAAGAGCAAAGAGCTGGTTATTAATGGCTATCCAGTCCTTTTGACGAATAGTAAGCTAGAGCCAAAAGTGTGCTTAATTGTGCTTGATGCTGTAATGTGGAGTTGCTTCATGGTATCCTCGTATCTCGATGTAATAACTTCGTATATAACCCAACCTTCTTCATACCAGCCTTAAAAAGTTGAAGCTTTTGATATTATTTTAAGCTGAAAAAAGCAACAGCTATATGGCTATGCATTGATCATTTGTGAAGGCTCGCAGTTCTTTTACATTGAGGCAATGCTGGAAGATGGAGTGCGCGATTAGAGGGAAATGTCGACTGTATGTGTAGTAATAATATTTTAAGGACATCTTTTTGATAAATGATTTTACATCTTGTGCTTGAGTCATTGTATTGCAAAAGGTACATTCCGTTGCGCTTTCCTATTCACACATGATGAAAAAAGGATTTTCTGTGCAGTCCTAAACCAGTTTTTGCAAGACTTTGATGTCTTTTGTATGTGATTATTTCGAATCATTGTCAATATGACTGAGAATACATGACAAAAGCTCGTTAGGACCATGACTCCAGTTGGACATTGTTGATTGAGAAAAAGAAAGAGAAACTATATACTACACAACTAATTTGTCCTTTATATCAACCTTACAAGTGATGCTTTATGCAGAATCTGCAGTTCCACCCAGCTTAGCTATATCTTTCCAAGTGACATAATCAATTAATCAGTTGACTAGGCATATTTTGTGTCAGAGACGAGGTCTGTCATTGAGTTTATAGCAAGATTAACTGTAATCGAAATAGCCGCCTGAAAGGGGTGCCTCTGATAGATACGCCTGTAGACTGATTTCATCGACAATACACTTTTAGTTGCTCCTCAACCACTCTTAGAACACTGACACATTCCTTTCAAAATCCAAGCATGCCGATCTTCACTCTTTTGTTCTTCATATCCGGCTAATTTCCGCTTGCCTTTCCTCTCTACAAACTAACCCTGTAATAAATAGTGCGCACAAGAACGATGTCGAATAGGCTTGAATGTCTTTTTCTGTTGTTTTTATTACAATACTTTTGAGATCTTGTAAGAAAAATAACAGCTAAGGAAAACGTTGCACTTGAAAGCAACTTAACGGAGACGACGAGCTTCACGTTCGGATTCCAAGAGACAGAGGATATCGTTTTCACGAACGGGACCCTTGACGTTACGGATGATGGAACGGTTAGTATCATCCATGAATTCAACACGGACTTGGGTGACACCACCACGAGAACCAGTACGGCCGAGAACCTTTGTAACTCTAGCGAGCTTAACGGGGGTCTTTGAGGAGTCCTATAACAACGTTCAATGGTGTCAATTTAGTAACATGTTGGTGGATGCAGGGCTGAATAGAGAGCAATTAGATGGTTGAATCAGAGCAATAGAGCTGATTTGTGAATATAACGACATATCGTTTACTGGTAAACATGGTGAAAGTTGCAAGCTGAACAAAATTTCCTCTCGTCAAGTCGATGTATCCGTTTCGTCCCATTTGTTCATCCATCCATGCATCCATCTGTCTGATCGACTCATCCATCTAATGCAATCCATCTTTATATCTGTCATCTTACCATTATAGATTAATTTGTATATGGATTGGAAAGGAGGGAACTCTTTTCCTTTGAAATTCACAAGCTACCCTATAGGTCCCACCACCACCCCCTCACAAGGCGCATTTTGGCCTCTTTGGAGAAGCGAAGCATTAAGCCGAACAGTGTTTTGCTGTGAGAGTAATCTGAGGTTTAATTTTTATTGTGCGTTTAGAAATGATCAATGCTAAATTCAATGTCGACTAAATCCTCCATGATGCGAGGCACAGTGGTGCCAATTTGCTTTGTCGTTTCCTTTTGACGTTCTATAGATAAGCCAGCAAATTCAAAGATCAAATCGCCATCCAGGACAGCTTTTGTACGGTTGGAAGCCATTCTTTGCTTGGGACCTTTGATCAGTCGATAGGCTCTTGGGTTCAATCCAGCCACATGCTGCACATTGTTCACTAGTTGACCATATAAGGTGCTGAGACGCTTGAATGTCTTTTCAGAGATGGGAGATAATACAGAGATAGACCCGCTAAATGTACCGCAGAGACAGAAATGTCTTCGACTGTATTCTAGTCCCTTGTCCGTCTTTTCGATTTGCGGTAATCGTACCATGGTTTGTACCTGAGATCCTACATGGAAATCACCGCGGCGCATCAGTTTTTGGCCACCAAAGGACTGTAAGTCTGCAGAATACGTGTGTGTGTGTGTGTTTTAGTAAGACTGGATTCTTTTAGAGTAGATGTCTACTTACTAAACGGAGCATATTGGTATAAATCCAAATTCTCGCTGGTATCGCCAACGACCAAATACAGTGATTTATCGTCAATGATGAAATCCACACATCCTACTTCAAATGACTGGTAATCTTTGCCCAACAAGGAGAGCTTTGCAGGTTCCAGTTGGAAACCCAAGAACCAGATTGACTTTTGGGCATCTCCCAGCAAGATAAAGTTCTTGATGGCACTCATACTGGTAACATAGATCTGCACATCGATGAACGCCACACCCACCAGACTCTCATCATCCTCTAAACTCCATACAATGACCTTGGAACCAATACACGAAGCCAAGTGACCACTGACATTGCACATGGCTGTAACAGCGCCCTTGACATCCTCGGTATGTAAATGCTTGAACTTGTGATTCGTTTGTGGATTATTGGGCTCAGGCACGACTTCAATGATATCAAAGATGCGAATCTATCCATACATACATGTTAGTCATATATGCACACACACACACACACACACACACATAGAACATGAGTTTACTTACAGATCCTCGCATGGTGGTATCTTCACCACGCAGCACACCAGTACCCACCACCATAAAATGTTTGCGACCGGTACTTGTCTGTTTTGATTCCAATGCAGCACATTGTAACGAGAAGCACTGCTCGAATTCCTCGAAATCGACCCTATCTACAATCTCCCAAGTGACAGGGGACACCATGATCATGGAGAAGCGATCAATCTGCGGCAGGAATTCACCTGGCTCTCGTTCATCGTGTGTGGTAGATGCGTCTTGGTCGTTGTCCGGTGCGGGTGCGTCGTCTTCCTTTTGTAGATTGACAGGCTGTTCGCTGGAGACAAGCACAGCGTAGACACGCATGACAGGATGGTATTGGATTTTATGTACAGTTTGGCCCAAGGGAATCTTTTGCATCACCCAATCGAGATCATAAATCACGCCGTCAGTGCGAAGACCCGATAAGCAGATGGTCGACTTGGCATCCACAGTGATGAAACCGTGCTTACAGTTGACATTGTGGAACTGAGTAAAGCCAATCACCTCGTTCTTGGTCTTCATGGGGTGCACACGCACAAAACTTTTACACGAGTTCATGAGCCAGGCAGGCTGTGATCCAGCGACAAAGACACCCGTGTAGCCTGCCACATCCGTAAATGGAATCAGGAGTTTCTTTTGGCGTTGCTTTTCTAGCTTTTTGGTGGGTTTCTTTGAGGCTTCGTCTTCGTCTTCGTCTAGATCCAAATCGGGAATATCGAATTCATCAATAATTTCCTTCTTTTTGGACTTCTTGGATTCTTCGGCAGCGGAGGAGGCAGATTTACGGGACACATATTCGTGGTGCACACGAGAGAACCGAAGTGCAAGACGGTCTGATTTGGTGTCGTTGTTGGAAGGGACAAAACTAAAGGCTTTGTAAATGATAATGTCGTTTGTTTCTGTGCGTGCAACAAGATGAGGATCCTTCCTCTCTCTGCCAATGTTGGTCATCAAGATTTCCTGAATGATGGAACTGCTCTGATTGTTGCTGCTATTGCTGTTCTTTTTGGTGTTGTCCTTGGGCTGATCGGTAATCAAATCAGGTGCAATGTCGAATTGAGGGCATGTAAAGTACTCTTTGAAGTCGGGGAGACTGTAGATCTGGAGTGTGCCATCTGTTGTGTAGATTAGTGCCCAGAAACTGACTCTAGTGATCTCGTTTAATGCGCCTCCTTTGAGACTGACATTGGCTTCGTCAATGGCTTCAGACTGAAGCGTCAGCTGGTCCTCAATGCTGTTACTGCCAAATGTATTGTTGGTGGCAAGCGGATATTTGGTGTCTTCTGATCCATACAGCATCTCATCGTCATCGTCAACGAGATCAGCATTGTCCAATACATTGGCGATGGGTGCAGTGACTGGGTCCATCTTGACATCCTCGTCGAGCTCGTCACCATAGAGATCCATGTCCACTTCATCGAATTCTGCCGATGCAGCCGTGTTGGGCTTCTTCAGCGTGCTGCCATTGTCGTGCTTGTCTTCTGCTTTGCGCTTCTTTCGGTGCTGTTGCTGTTGAGCGCGAGCAGCAGCAGCAGTCTTGGCCGCTCTTTCAGCTTTAGCCGCAATCGCTGCCTTCTTTTCAGACACACTGGAAAACAGACTAGACGTATCGGCAAAAATGTTTGCCATGGCGATGGATGTTTTGTTGATATAAGAGGGCAGTTGAATGGATGATATTTCAGCTGTTTCCGCATCCCCTTTCAGTGCTAATATCTTGTTATTGTCTAGAGTGAGGATGATGTAGGGATCACGGATACTGGCATCGACAATCTTGGAGCCACGGATAGGAATGGTTCTTAAACGTTTGCCTTCAGGAGTGAGTACCATGACACCAGTAGCATAGACTTGCACAATGCGAGTCGAGTTGAACAGTGTATTGACAGCAATGGTGGGTCCACGGGTGTAAAATCCAGTCTTGACCAGTTCCTGGAGTTCGTCACCTGCTGAAAGAACCATGGTGCTTTTGGATTTGCTAATAAAGAGTAGCTTGTCAAATGCCTCGTCAAAGACGCTGTCTGCCTCGACTGTCTCCCATCGACTGTTCTTGTCGTTATCCAAAGATGAAATTGACGCCTTTCGAGTGTTGTCAAAGGTGGCTTCCTTGCGGCACTTGATGGACCAAATGGCTTGACTGTCTGATTGCTTGAACGAGAAGGAGGTCTGAGGATGTATATGGCGTTGAAATACACACAAAGCACCGTTTCTCCCATGTCCTGAACAACTCACCAACTCGAGGTCGGGAATATCAGCTACAGGTGATTGCGATTCCTCTTCTTCTGATCTATGGTTGCTATCTACATCGCCAATCGTCATATCCACAATGGGGCCCGTGTTGAGCAGTGTATCGCACACACGAAAAGCGAAATCATTGTCCTTTTGCAGTTGCGATTTACTGCCCAGCATTTCTTTGCTGTATTTCCACTTGATCAGCAATGAGTCGCCCACTCGACTGCCCAAGAAAAAGTACTCGTTATTAACATTGGTCACGCAAGAAGGCACTGTTGCCAAGGGCGGTAGATCAGAATAAGCCTTTGCACCTAAATTCACCTTGTGTACAATTTCTGTGATATTCATGCCAACCACTTTGCTACCATCCATCTTCATTTGTACGACAGCCCAATCTCCATTTTGCATGAAAATCAAGCAACGATCACCACCAAACGCTAGTGCTTTGGCTCCATCGAATGTCAAGCCCATGTTGATTAGCTTCTCTTGGTAGATCATGCCGGGAAATTCAGTCGTCTTTTTGGCGTATCCATTCACTGCCACACCCACACCAGGCGATCCTTGCGATACATGCAGCAGTGAATTGGCAGCGATGACGAGCACGCCTGTTACTGGTTTAGGCATGGCAACGAGTTTGATGCAGTCGTAGGGTAGTTTGTCGATGGAATAAATAATGGGGTAGATTTTGGCGGTCAAGTCGAGTGAGATGACGACAACTGATACTGTATCTTTGACGCTGGCGAGTCGGCTGTGTGAATAGATGTGATGTTAGTCTTTGTATCCACTCTGTTCGCATTTTACGCATTCTGTTTACCCTGTCCATGTTTGCTCAGATTGGAATAAAATGGCGAGAGTAGGTTCATAGTAGTCCGACAAGAATACCATGTCAATCACATTCTTGATGCGTCCATCAATTGTCTCTAAATCAATCAAGAAACTGGGCAAATACGGCCATTTTCTATGGTGCATACGCTTAGATGTGTCCGTTTCTCTACTTGTACCTCACTATGATAAAACTTACTGAGCCTCTTCATCGTCTTCTGCCTCGCCCTGTCGTTCATCCAGCTTGTCTGCTTGTCGAAAAGGCAGCACTGCTAATTTGTTGTCGTAAAAGTTTAACACGGCACACCGTTGTTGAGGATCAATGTGGATGTTGGAGGGATAAGGGTTGGTCAAAAACTCTTTCTGCAATGATTGTGAGTATAAAGGATTGCTGTCAAATGTTGGGTGTTACCTTGAACTCGTCTCTTTCGTAATAATGAATGGATACAGTGACAATAGAGTTGGTTTCTGGAGACCATTCCAGCAAAGACATCTGGATATCCACTCTTTAGTATGTGAACACACGCATGCAAAACTGCCCTTTAATTACCTTGGCATCACTAAAGCCCAACAGTAAGCTATCACATCCAGCCTTTCCTCGAGGCGAACTCGTCTTGACTACACCCATTGTCGCAATGGTGCCGTTAAGTTTATACTGTGCAACTAGCTCCAGTCGTCCAGAGCTCGATTCTGCAATGTCTTTGTGTTGCTTGATTGGCTTTATCTTGGGGAACTCGAGTGTCTAAAGGTAGTCGATTGAGTGTGACATGAGCAGACTGGATGCCTTTATTTCACAATTTACCATATCCTCGCCTTCCGTCATTCGTTCGCTTACTAGCTCCTGCTCTACCATATGTGCAGTATCATCTTCATCATCGTCGTCGCCTTGTGGCAGTGTGTCTGTATTCGCTTTGACAGTTTGATCAGGTATGTACTCGACAAACTCATAGATTTGCAGCAAAGAGGCCTTGGCTACTACCAGGTTTGTCGCGTCTGCAGATGTGAAATGACTTGTCTCTACCTGCTCTACCGTCTGTGGTGGAAACAGTTCTTGATATACGGCATATGCTGACATGTTGGATATCAAAAGTAAAAGTAGAGAAGTACAAGTAAAGCAAAAAGAGAAAAAGAGGGTCAGAAAAATTTTGGATGTACTTTTATTATTGAACCTCAGGCGTTCATGTTAGTGTATAAGCTTCCCTGATGAGAGTTCTGCTAATGGATTATCACTCAATGGATCTACGTGAGATAGCTAGACATGATTCTGCTGGTACAATTGAGTCCTCATGTCAATGGATATCAGCAATTTGTTGAAAACCCAGCATTGGATCACGAATGCAATGTTCATTGGCTTTACAGATGTGCATGGAAACGATCAAAATCATAAGGGGGATATAGTAAAACTAACTCATTTAGAAGCCATTTCGTAGCCAAGCCAAGGCTTCTTTCTCTGATACAGCCGAATAACCGAATGCACTGGCAGGAAAAGCATTCTGTTGCTGTTGCTGTTGCTGTTGCTGTTGTGCCTGCTGTTGCTGCTGCTGTTGTGCTTGCTGTTGCATTAATTGCTGCTTTAGGAGTAGCTGTCGTTGCTGCTCCAACTGTTGTTGCGCTTGCAACTCCTGCTTCAATTGCAACTGCTGTTGGGCGAGTTGTTGCGCTTGTTGCTGAGCAGCTTGTTGTGCATGATGTTGAACAGCCTGTTGTTGTAGTTGCTGCTGCAAAATTATTTGCTGCTGTTGCTGGTAATGTTGTGCCAGCAGCTGTTGTGCTAAATCTGGGCCTTGTTGTACTGGTATCTCCTTTGGAGGTGGAGGTGTCTGAGCAGCAGTTTTTACTAGATGCATCATGTCAATACTACATTTGACAGCCATTGTGCTATGTTTTACCTGGAGCTTCTGCTGCTGCTACTCTTTGTAATGCCTCGGCTAGTACCTGTCTCTCTTTTTCTAATGCCAATTCGTTTTCTCTGTCAATTCTTGCCTGTTCTATTTGTCGCAGCTCTTCCTGCTGCTCTTTTTGTGTCTGGAGGATGGATTATGTTGGTGATCAACATAGATGGATCAGCTCATAGTACTTTACCACTAGCTCGTTCTTTTCCTTGTACTTTGCTAAGCGCTCTTTGAGCTGATGTATATGCTGTTTGGACACCTGAGTTGGCATGATGATGCTATAGAATGAAGAAGAAAAAAAAGGTTTCAATTGCTGAAATGGCTGGTGTGATTGTTGAAACGATGGCTGCTGTCGAAATCATCCGAACGTCTTACAACCCCTGAAGGTAAGATAGTGTTGATAGTTTGAAAGCAATTGAAAGCAACATCTGTCCAAAGTAGTTTCCACACCAAGAGTATCTACATTAGGAGCGTCAATAATGATCACAAGAGCGGCTGCAATTCGCGTGAGAGAAGAGGAAGAAGTGCTTGTCTACGAACGGGATGAATCACCCAACTCTGAAATAGCATCATCCTTCAACAAGGCATCTGGACTAATACAGGTGAATTGGTGATAAGAAACAATGCTAATTCTTTTCCTAGTTTCGAGCATTTGGGTATCATTCAAGGTGGTGAAAAATAGGAAAGAAATAAAGTCGAGGAACATGCCGAAAAATATATTGTACAAGCTATTAATCAGCTATTAAAGAGTAGTAATAAGTGGTTTGACGACGCCTTGGTAAGCTGGTAAAATAAACTGAATTTACTACTGCTGAAGGCGTTGATAGTGTGTTTAGAGTAATAATCGTGCAAGTAACTTTTTTTTAATATCCAAGTAGTAGTATACCTTTGAGAGAGTTGCATGTGGCCATCTTGACGAGGAATTAGTTGTTGAGGGCTGTTGTTGATCTCTTTATGGGTTGAATCGTCTGCTTCCTTGGCAGATGAGCACAAAAGAGCACTGTAAACCTCATGTCTCAAGCAAATGTTTCCAACTCTCCTTCCAGACCAAACAGCAAGCTGTCAAATGTATGTCTCCGAGTTGATGTGATACACTTTTTCTTTTGCTTACTGTAACAAGTTGCAATTAGAACAAAATTTAAGCTTGTGCTCTTAATGTTTCCGAGTAACATGTACAAGAAATAAAGTGCTTGTCAAAACAAACCATCTTCCTTAGTTTTCTTTATTATTGTTCACATAGAAAAATGTTAAAATATTGGATTTATAGTTTAGTCGTGTTCTACTTTATCTTAATTGTCCATGCCACTGATTCAGGTAAGACGGAGTAGCATGATTGATTGTGCCTTGTATCTGACATCTCTTGTCCGCTAAAACAGCGGAAGACTGCGACGAAGACGATTTAGAGTGTTTGGAGGATTTCACTACAACCACATCAGCCTCTTTCATCACATCCAGCCTATCTTCATTTGGAGAACCACTCTCCACTGTATCAGCAGCTGGTACGCCTGATGTGCTGTCTGATTTCCACGAAGCCAAACTAGTCAACCCAAAGCCTGATCCCAATCATCCCGGTGGAAGAAAAGAGCGACTACCAGCTAAACAAGACGGAGGACAAGCCGGCTCGGTGCAAGATAAATATAATCAAGATCAAGATATCGACTCTGGCTCTGCTGGACTGGGTGAAACTATTGACGAGTCCACAGCCACTGGCCTAAGTAAAGTAGAAGCAGGTGTGCTCAGTGCGTGTGGTATACTGGTGGTCGCTGGTATTGCAGTGGGCATCTTTGTTTGGAAGAATACAACCAAGAGACGTAATCTCCGAGATCGAGACATGTCAATGGCAGATCTGGAATATAACCATGATTCAGATATGGGCGGAGGTGATCCCATGGCAGTAAAGAGCTCGATCATTACTACTATGCCTAAGGCCGTCTTGGAGCCCTCTATCAAATCACAGCAACGATTCAATGACGATATGCAATCTGTCAAATCCAACACGACCAACAACTCGGAAAGCTTGGCCATGATACAAAAGCAGCTGCAACAAGAATTGGAAGAAGAAGAACGCTTGCAATTGCAGCAACTCAAGCAACAACCCATCATCAACCTCACTTTACCAGCATTTGAGCGAGATGAAGATGATTTCTTTACTAGCTGGGAACAATGCAACAGCAAATTAAGCTCAACAAGTACTACCAGCCTACCACAACAAATTCCCGAGCAACTACAACCCTCATTTCAATTATCCAAATTAATCACTTCCAAAGATGCTATTATTTCCGCCAACAAGACACAAGCAGTAGAGGTTGTATATGACGAAACAGAACAAAATGATATCATTCAACCCAACAGCATAGCAGCAGCTCATGTATCATCCACACATCACACACCTGACGTTGGCAAAGAGTATGAAATGGCCGACCTGTCTCCCAGCTTGCAAGCCAATACAGCCAACGCAAGACCCTCTGCGACAGATCCATTGCATGATCCCACTGCCATTACATATCCTTTGCAAAAGTTTCTAAATACACCAACACAGAGCTTCAAGTCACCAGTTCAGATTCCCGTCGAATTGGGCAACAGCTTGGAAGAAGAAGACGAAGAAGGCGAAGAAGAGGACCATCCATTAGACAATACCGTCAATAAGCTGCCACTCGACAAGGATGCCTTTGGAGCTACCTACGACATTATGATTGAAAAGCCAGCAGGATCGTCTTCAGTGCACAATTTGAACCAACAGCTCAACAAGATCTTTCGCCACCCAGAGAACGCTAAACCAACTGCCTCAACACCACACACAGCCATGGTTGATATTGACCTGAGTGACACTCCCATGGCCGCTACCGCCGCATCAAAGAGCCAACGTGCGTTAGAAAAGTCTCCCTTAAAGGAAACCGAACCCGGTAAGCAGCCATTTTTGAGCCCACTTGATTTACCTGACGACCAATATATCCCCATGCGTGATGCAGCTGGACCACCTTTAGTATCGCGAGCTCAAGTGCTGGCTGATCCTGTGCGAAGACTAGGTCAAGACGAGATTGCCTTATGGGAACAGAATTGCAGAAAGAAGGGCCTCAAGCAACTCTCGTATGAAATGTGGGATGAGCAGATACTGCGAGATCAAATTGAAGAAAACGACAGGAAGCATATTGCCAACTACTATGGCACAGCAATGGCAGCAGTAGCAGCCAACGCATCAGCAGAGCAACAACAAGACAACAAAATGGTTCCATAATTCCTTCAAAGCATACAAAATTCATTCTAGTATCACATAATAAACACCATTTTATTTACAATAGGCAGCGAGTAAAGAGTAAGGGTAGTATAGTATAGTAGCAATCAGTGAAACTCTTGCAAATCAAAGACGATCAAGGTACCCTTTTCTGTCCCAAAGCACAAAATTTCTTCTTGGGGCGAAACAGCAGACGATACAACCGTACTGTCAAAGCCTCCAAGCGTGGTGCACTTTTTTGGCGATTTCAAATCCCAAATCATGGCTGTTCTATCTCCAGATGTTGTGATTAGTTTAGAGTGTAATGGTACAGCGGTGATGGACCATATTGTGCCGCGATGGATATTAGGCGCCTCAATATAGGTCTTTTCGAGTCCAGGTATTGAATAGAGGGAAATAGTGGCATCAGACATGCTTGCATAAATAATGAACGGTGGGATGTGAATGGGTTGTCTGGCAAGAAGGTAGGGACTGTTGGCTATTGTTGTTCCGGCTGGCGTGGGTGTGTTGTGGGCGGACTCATCATAGACGGCCATGGCTGTAACGGGTCCGTTGGTGCCCATGATGCTGTTGATTACTTGAGGCGAGTCATCTAATATTGACTTTTTGAGGTCCCAGACAAACACATTGCGATCGCTGGAGCCAGAGATTATGTAGCCCGCTTTATTGCTTCTAACAGATGAGGCGTCTGCTTCTGACTGACAGTACTCATGGGGGATTGATGCTGAAAATGCTAATGATATGATGGTGTTTTCTTGTCCATGCAGAATACGAAGACAAGTTTCTTTCTTTGTGTCCCAGATACGAATGGTGCGGTCTGTAGATCCACTGATTAGTAGTGCTTCGTTCTGCGTCGCTTTGGATGTAAACACGAGTGATGTAACTGGGCCTACGTGGCCCCGTAAGATATGGAGTTTTTCAAAGCTGTACATGTTGTGGATGGCAATAGTCATGTCTGAAGAGCCCGAGGCTAGCACATCTTGATGATGCGCAAGACAGGCGACATGCTTAGTGTGTGCCTTTAATGTTGTAACGTATTCATTCGACTGAGCGTTCCAAACATGTATAGATCCATCCAAATCGCCAGAGAATACACGTGTTACATCAGCTACCAGCAAGCTCAAGATGGGCCCTTTGCTAAGGTGTAATTCGTATCGCTTGCTCTGGAAGATCTTCCAGTTCCTCGACGTTGTTAATGATCGTTTGAATGTGTTGAAAAAAGAGAGGGTGCTGCTACTGCTACTTTCTTGATTGGATACAGTGGCATCTGCCATCGCTGTTGCTGTTGATGTATGTGTTGCAGCAAGGATGCCATAGTCCTGACAAATAGGCTTCCAGATACAATCATGAGTGATCTTTTTATCCCATTCTTTGGATACTACGAAAGCCTGCTTTAGTCGAGCATGCACCATGCTATGTCAAATAGATGGCTTACCTAGTCTCAACTGGCATAGCTCATGCGGTGTAAAGTACTCGCACACCAAACTCAAGATGCTGAAGGGCAGTTTTTCTATGATATCGCAAGTTCCAATTTGTTCAAGGAATTTTATCAGTTCTCTTCGTTCGTAGGCATTCAATGCATTTCCCAATTTTGCTTTAATCAGCTCCAAGTTCTTGGATCTACACACTTTTTTGCTGCTAGGTTCTGCTGGTGGTTTGGGCATTTTGACATTATGTCCAAGCATCGAGCGCTGAATGTTGAACAACAAGGAATATCGCGCGATTAAGGTTTTTTAAAAGGGGTTTATATGAAAAAAAAAATAAAGAAAAAATAGTCGTCTTGAATGCTTGTGCGACTGATTGCTGCACCTTTGTTGTCAGGTTTTCAACGATAGAAGAGGTGGACACAACCCAATTCACTACAAGACTCTTCTCTACTTATATACAGATACTCATAGATGAGCCTAAGGAAGAATCTTACGGTACATGTCAGAATTTAGGCTCGTGAGACACTCTTCTTTGACCAGCATTTGAGTGTGAGGAGGATCTTCATCTTTGAATAAGTATTAATAAATGCTGCTCTGGAGACCTGTATATTTTAAGTGATCTACAGATTTCAGTGCAGCGGCTCGTGCTTGAACCACTTCATTGTCTAGCTAGTGTATGGGATGTTTGGAGCACGAGATGTTAGAGACATGTAGATGCTCAAATGTTTCAAAAGATATTTCAACTATTCTGTTCGTTTGTGATTATCATAGGCCTCGTTTTTATGCTTGATGGCATCATTTCTCATAGACAAACAGTTACCCTACAGCTTTCATGATCGTTTGCACATCACTGCTGAGCGACAGATACACTTGCAGGTCGACGTCATGAATAAACCCACACCACTATCAGTCCAAGCCCTTCAAAAGCCCGTCTCTCCGGGGTAAATTGTGTGGATTTTATTTATTCAACATTTTGAATAACTCATCCCCTTTAAACAAACATCTTACACCCCACTCTTTAATTATATATAACAATGTCTTCTGCTGCAGAGCCTTGGGAATATCCTGAACACAAGCAATTCGAACGGTGAGATTTTGGGTTGATTTTCATTTGATGAAATAGCTGACAATGTTGAATGATAGTGTCCCTACATTGGACCAAGTTGACCCCAACGACCGCAAAGGTAACAAAACATTCACAGACATACATCACCATGGCAACATACCTAACATGATCAATAGCTATTTACGCTGCTCGTAACCAAAAAATCCGTGATGATTGGGTCAAGGCTATGGAAGCCCGTATCATCAAGGAAAAATTAGACGAATGTTATAGAACTGAAGGTGTCAACCACTGTAAGTCTTTTTTTTTTTTCAAATGTATTTGATAAAAGATTCAATTACTGACTTTGCTACAACAGACAAGAGCTGTCGTGATTTGGCTGATATGTACCTTGCAACTATCAAGACACACAGAGTAGAAGGATTCCGCAAGAACGCATAAATCCAAATATTTTACTATATACAACAAAACCAAAATCAATCGAAAATAAAGCACATGAGTTGAACGACGACACAGCACATTTGATATCTAATTACAAGATGCCAGCGTGGAATGCTATCCTTTCAGTGTTTACAAAGGGGATATATGATTGTGATTGTGATTGAGAATACAGAGAATGTGGATAATTGAATCGTTTATTATCGAAAAGGCATATTCTAGTTATTGAATTGTACGCTGCTGAACTCGCCGTCGGATCCAGATACCAGCCCCAATTCAACTGATTTAAGATCGAGGCTTATCATACCTAGCCATTTGCAAATGACAGCGATTGCGGTCCAATTTCTACTTTTATCTTGGATTTCGTCTTTGCAGATGCGCTCACAGGTATATGGCTTTCCGGATTTGAAAAGGAAACACTGCAGCATGGATCCAGCTGGTGTCTATCCTCGTTGTATCTTTTCTATCACAAAGTCTACTGATATAATGATCGACCAGGCGGAAAGCGTCGTGAGAGACATACTAATGATCTGATCAAAAGGATCTTTGTCAGAATCTAGGTCGATATCGCAGCAATCAAGTGCCTGTTGTTTCAAATTGATTGTATACCTATCTAGATGTTCTAAGACTCTTTCAACGATAATATCATAGGCCGTTGTCAGGCTTTTGCGAAGCTTCATTATGTAACAATTGACCTTTTTTGTTAATGTGTGTGCTCGAGTATTACAATACTCAATCATAGGTTTTCGACCTTGTCAAGTCTGTCAACACCATAGAAATGAAAGCCTTGATGGGCTGTCAAGTTGATGTCCAGGTAGGTGATTGTATTAGATTGGCCGAGTTGACTCATGAATTGGTGCGCTTTATAATCCAATGGGAAAGTGAACTTGAATTCTGACGCACTAGTTTTGTTGCTCTTGGTTGCAACGGCCGGGCCTTGTCCATCTTATGATCGAAATATACACTGACCCGATTGCACTAAAAGAGTGAAATACGTCGTGTTGAGAGCATCCTACAATGGCCAGCTTTAAAAACGTATCTTCTTGATGTGCTGAATTGCTTTCAGACTTCCCTCGGCCAGTAGACAATCTTTACTATTCGCAAAAGTTCAACTCTAGGCACTTGTAGACCCAGTATTCTATTAAATCAGGTTCACCACAGAGAGTGGTTGTGATCCTGATGGAGCTGTCGATCTGTTTCACATTTCCTATATGTAGCTCTCCTCGTTGGCCATTTTGTCAGGATATTAAACATGAGTAAGAATGTGAATTATGATATTGTCGCTGAAGTCCTGGCTTCTAGTAAGACCCGAAGGACTACTCAACAAGCCTATGCTCACCCAAATCTTGAAGTGAGTGTGATGGAGATATAAAGTGTACTACTTACCAGTAGTTATGAATAATAGTGCGATAGGTAAGGCGTTGGCATACCTTGTAGTAGTCGAAACCGTTTGATCGTACCTTACCTCGTTGCCATTCATCAGAGTCTAAGAGATGTGCTGCACACCCTACCACTAAGCAACAGTAAAAAGCGGTATAAAATATCTGCAAAATAGGCTTGTTTGAATAAAGCTTACAATGATATACCTATCAATAATAGCACTATAAG
>DF836318.1:48857-61382 GCA_000950595.1 Mucor ambiguus | reverse complement strand
CCAATGTAATAAACGATATTCTCTACCTGATTAATTTCATACTTTTTAACTAGTAATTTATTTCTGATAAATCAGTTAGAATAAAATTGAAGATCCTGGATTTAAGTATAAAAAAAAAAAGAGTACTTATACACATTTATTTTAGCTCGGAGCGTTAGTCATGATAGAGAAGAGCAATAGGCGATGCTATTACGATATCCGGCAAATGTTATTGATGTTTTGATTTAAATAGTAATCAATGCAAGAGCACTAGCCATAAGGGTCGATTTGAGAAACCTTGATGGGCCTGGATGAGCTATCGTCATAGCGTAATTCAATGTAATTTAGCCTTGACAGTTTAAGGTGTGATGTTTGTTATTGAGGTATGTAGGCTTTTATCTAGAATACTGTGAAACTATAGTAGTAGGGCATAGTTGATACATTTGAGTATGTTTGTTATTCCTTTAATTTCATATGGATATAGATAGTATCGCTTATGACGGCCATCATGAGTGTGATTGAATACACCGTGATCAAGGGTAATTCGTCCACACGATGTGCGAAATAAGAATGCATCTTTACTTTAGTATTCTGAATGATTTGTTTATGTACATTTGAGCGCTTTTAATAGATGCAAATAGCATGAATTTGGATGAATGATATTTGATGGATTTGCAATTCCAATGAAACTCCTTTTGAGATGGCTATTTCATTACAATGCCGCTGAATAGATAACCACATTAATTTATATGCAATATGTACTCTACATGAAATGTCACTTCTTTTTGGCTTCTCATGATTGTTAGAAAAATCTGCAAAAGTGATCTGCTGCTGCTGTATATTTGGCTTTTCTACGATGCTTTATGTCTAAATCAGAACAACTCATATATGAGCAGACAACATTTTTGCTTTTCCTCTTATCGCTACTCGACAATATCCGAATCGCAGCGAAATACGGGTGTATTGAAACCTTATTTTCTCGCGCCAAAAGCCGTTTTAGATCGCCAGAGTAGCAAAATTACCATGAGTTAGTAGCTGCCTACTGATACCTTCGCTCAGCCTTTTGGGGTCGTCGAAAATCAGATGGCCGCGTTTTTTACCTCAAAAATGAAGACTTCCAATATAGTGTATATTAAATCATCAAAATGTTTCTCTATCCAAGTAAAAATAGGAGGACCATTATAGCTTACATAGTCGAGTTTTGAAAGCTAGATCGAACAAGTCGAGAAAAAGTAGAATCTGGCCAATCTAGAGCAGATGTCGAGTGGAGTTTATCCGTTTTTGGTGGCGGCTACTGGTGGTCATGCTCATCGTGAAGATAATTGATGCTGCTGGAAGCTTTTAAGAAGGGCAGTGCAAATTAAAAATTAGCGTAGCTTGGTCTGATCATCTTTGTTTCACCATACCTTTTCAAGCCTGATGGAATTAATTGCAGCAAATGCCATCCTACATCATGTTTCATAATCGAACTCAATGTTAACTTTGTTACCAGGACAAAAAGAGAAAGTGGGTAACATTTCATCAAAGAAACATTTGATGTCCTGCTTGCCACCAAAGGATGACGTTAAAAAGTAGGAATTTTTGAATTTTTGGCCATCAGGGAAAGCTCAACCAAAGGCGCACTAATCCAAAAACTGGATCCGGCCTTCTTCTTGTCAAGCGGTCATTACTATACAGAAGTTGACAGCTACCAGCTATCGCCTCGTCTATTCCAGTCGGAAATCGAGGAACATCAGCGGTATCTCGTTATCTGGTATGCACAAGGTATAAATAGTTTGTCAACAAAAGTTCTCCATTCATCAGCTGAAAGATTGATGCCGTCTTTATATAGATACATGATCAGGAAGCAGCCTCTCGAACATTATCCAGCGCTTGGAAGAAACCTTCTTGCCTCGAAACTGCTTTTTGTCAAAAGTATCATTACAGTCATCAACTAAAGATGGCAGGAAGGCTTGCACTGTATTCCCAAATGCTGATGTCTAAGGGCTCACGTTTTAATCCAAAATTGTCTGTCTAAAATGCAATATTGTTTATTATTGTGCGTCCTGAATCAAGACTAACACACACACATGTGAATAGAAAGTTTTGAGACACCTTGGCAGTAGTATCTTGGGTAATCAGAAGCTATTATGATAGTGTTTACGTTGGAGTAAAGAAGGCCAATATTACAAAATGCCCTTTTTGATTGCACTGTTGTGACCGCAGGATGTCAAGTAAACCTGTCTAAATGGCTCTTGACCCTTTCAATTGGAAGTCCCCTGGTCGATTTGTTGCAATTTCTTTTTCATCACTTCCATATATTTATACAACATGTCATTAAGAGCAGCACAAAGCACACGAGAGATCTTGAAGCACTTATCTTCAGGTCCTGGTGCCGCCAAACTACCCTCCAATGTATCCAAAATTGCCTTGACATTTGCATCCAAGGGAAAGAATGAAAGCGCAGGTGCTAGGTATGTCCATTTGTCAACTGGAATCCGTAGTCAGTGATGGTTGCTAACATTGATGATAGACATTTTTTACAAGAGAACCTTCCTCGCATCAGATACAACAATCCTAACATTGAATATGAAGTCTACAAGACATTGGATACTTCCACCAAGCCCACGATTGCTGTTCATTTCTGTAAGTCGACGCAGCATGTCGAAATGTCTCGCTAATTCTAACCTTCCTTTCTACAGCGAATGGTACTTCCAAAGTCATTGAGATTCCTCGAGTTCAATCCAATGTCATTGTTGATCAAGTATTTGCTGCCACACCCTAGATGGATATCGAGAAATCTCGCCAGAAAAGAAATCATGTGTATATTAATCCAATAAACTCTTTTTTATATATGTTAAAATCATCTAAAATACATTGGAAATCACTTGAGATAAGCCAATAATGAACACTAATATACAGATATCTTGTGAGAGACAAGTCCAAATCAAGCGATAGCGCAAAAAGATGGTAATGATGCTACCCAACGGATGAGGCAGTTGAGTCGCCAATGTTGCAATAGTGGACGTGGGTGGCATTGTGCCCTGTTGGTAAAACATTCGTGCTGATTGAAGACCCAATTCTATTGTGATAAAGTACCAGAATAATGGCACATGGACAGCAGGATAGCTGGCCACAGAGGCATTACTAGACAGCAATGAGGCAAATCTTTCGGATCCAGCTCTGGTCCATTCTGTGTACACGGCGTAGGATCCTAACAGGATCATCATGATAAAGTGTAACAGGCTCCAATACTTTTGTGATCTATCTATCTTTTGCTGCTCCTCTGTCATGGGTTGCTCGGCTCCACCCCCTCCTGCCATGGTTGCCAGCAAAGCAGCAGGGTTGAACCCACCTTGTCCTCCTTGTGCGGCTGCTGCATTTGCGAATAACTGCTGGAATGGATCCATGCTGGCTTGCTGTCCCTCAGCGTGTGAGCTGTTAGCCATCAAAGCAGCAGCAGGATTGAATGCGCTTCCCTCACTTCCTGGAATACCTGAAATACCACCAAACATGCTAGCAAATTGTTGGTTCATCATGGTGTTCATATCGTTCAGAGGCTGTGGTGCTCCCAATTCCTCGCTGGGATCATCACTGTCTCTGCGCTGTGTACGGAATGAAGGAGGTGTATTGATGGAAGTGGTGCTGGCAGGCTTGTTGATAGAAGATGTAGAGGGTGAGGGTGAGGGTGAGGGTGATGCAGAAGCACGGTTGGCTAAGACAGGTATCTCTGTTAAGCCTCTATGCATCTATCGTTTTGCAGAGTGCTACTTACGAAAGGCAGTGCCAGTAATTTTACCAAGACGACTCTCTCCAGATTGTAAGATACGTTGCTGGCGCTTTTGTCTACGACGTTCAAGCTTTTCTTGCTCTGTTAATTCCACCATAAGTCTTTTTGTTTAGATAGTAAGAAGAAAAAGAAGCGAAAAAATGAAATGGCGCGTTGATTTATATGATAATGAAAGATGGGATAAAATGGTGTGACCCATTTAAATTTTTATTACAATGTGAGGTAGATGCTTCAATTAGATACAGTTTCGATGCATGTCTTGAAATAGTGATGTTGGTCCAAAAGACCTGTAAACTCGAGTATGGTGAGCGACCGCTGCAAAATGTAGTTGGATTTGATGAAATTCCAAAGAACACTGTGATGTGTGCTACTGGGAGTGCTTGCTGCTGTGGCAATTGCAGTGGTGCATGGAGCCTGGCTCTCTTGGTGTGCCGCTTCTTGTAGTGCTGGATGTTGTTGCATGAAAATGGAGAGCAGCTCCATCAGACTACAGGCAACGTGATGATAGAACTCGGTAATGTACGCTTTACTATCTCCAGCTACCTGAATCATGTATCTGCAATAGTCTGCTAATTGATCAAACACAGAAAAATGTAACACTAATGACTCTTCACATGCTGTTGCTTCTTTGGTAGGTATTTGTAATGGCTGTAAGATGCAGATAGGCCGTCGCATGCTGTTGTTGTTGTTACTGCTTCCAGACATGAGTGTGAATGACATCCAATCGTAGTTTAGGCTGTCTTCGTGGTCTAGCATGGAGGTAGAGAGAAGATAGGGTAGGCTAGACCATCGAATAAACAGGGGATCCACCACATGGTGGTGGCGGTGCTGCTGCACTGAGCATATCTTGGAGAGGTTGGCGCACAGTGATTCCACGTCGTCCTTGTATACGAATGCCATGACGGGTCTTCCCAATAGCTCATGTGGGGGTTGTTTGAGAATGGGAGAGGCCTGTATTTGCTCAATCGTACCAAACGGACTGAGACGGAGCACAGATGTTGCATTGTTTATTGTCGATGTTGAGCCTAGCAAAGTGTCTGAGGATGTGGATGATAATCGAATCAGCCAATAGTCCAGACAGCTACTGCTTCCCAGTGGATCCTGGTGTATACACACTTGAAAGTTGAGCATGCTGCCATTGGCATGTCTTATTTTGCACTGAGGTATACATGATATCTCTGACGATAGCTTGAGATGGAGGCATTGCTGTATTGAGTGGTCAATTATGTCTGACATGGAATAACCCAGCAGATCAAGCACCTCGTCTGTTGCTGTTACTATATGCTGATTTGAGTGATTTGTAATGAGCAGACAGGAGGATCGCAAAGGACAATTTGAAAATGAATGTACCATGGTTGTTTAAAAGAAACCAAAGAAGAAGGGAAAAAGAATCATAGTGCACGCGTGATACTTTTATAATGTACAACATGTGAAAAACAATTGTTAATCTGCCCTGGATTTGTGTGTATACAAATAGTGCCTGTTATCATCCATCGTTTTATTTAGCAAGTCTTTTTCTCTCCCCTTCAAGCTAGAATCACACCAGAAAGCATTAGATACCCTCCTTTCTCTGCTTTCTCTACATGTCACTTACCACTTTCTTGACTCGTGCAAGTAAGGCTGAGGATGTCGCATTGGCTTTGCAGTTGTCAACTCCATAAGGTGGTGTGATCAGTATCTCATCCATCACCACAATTGTGTCTTTTGACCATCGGCACGGTAATCTATAGTGTGCTCTTAGCCCATCCCCTTTCTGTCAACACATTTCCACACGGCACACTTACGTTTTACTCAAGGCATTGAATATATCCTGCCCCTCCTTTGTTACGCCAACACCAATCTTGGATACTTGACTTTGAAATCCTTTCAATGCCTCTGATTCACGACTCTTTAAACGATCAACTTGCACTTGATTAACAGGCAAGTAGTCCTTTTTACTGTTGCTGCTGGTACTTTCTCCCAATGAAACAATCTCTTTAATGTGGGATATCTTGATGATGCGAAAGGACAGGTTGCGCCCTGCTTGTTGCTGTGTTGTTGTGTTGGTATTGGATGTGCTGCTGTAATCAATCACAAGACAATTGGTAGTACGATCATAAGTATATACCAAGCCCTCTACTTGTTCATTTGAAGCTGTCTTTATCTTGATAGCTCTGCCTACAATAGATTCCAAAGACTTCTTACCAAGTGGGCTGGTAGGCGATGTAGTGTTGCTATTGTTGTTGTAGGGCTTGTTGGAGTGAGGCTTTTGTTGACGTGAAGTGTCCTCCATTGTACTAGTTACATGTCGTAAATCTTCCCATTCAGCACGCACATGACACTGCTCAGTTTCTTACCTTTGTATTCAACAAAAGGGAAAAAGCCTGTTTGAAAACAAGAAGGAGTTTTGTTTTTTCTTCTGTGTCATTCGCTATGGAATCACGTGTTTTTCATTTGGGCATCCAACGTGCGCTTGGCATATCGTATTGTTTGAATCAGGCAGATGCTAATGCGATCAAAAAGACAGGCTACGGCATTCATGTACTTGTATTGGGTAGGGTTAAATCCAAAAACAATATGGCATTGACCTGTCTAATCAAGGTGATCGAGTCATTTAAACCAATACAAACAATCAATACAGGCACAGCTGTCGTATTCAGTTTTCAGTAGATGCTACTATAGCACCCGATCAAGATTCACAAAAATGTGTATGCCAAGACCATCAGCATGCACTTTATCATGTAGATTCATCTAGACGCAGAGGTTCTGCATCTGTAATGGATTTGTATTTGACACTATGCTTGGTTCAGGCCCCTTTTCAATGATGAAAAGCATTGATAATGACGCATACCTTAATTTCGGTGCAATTCTATATAAAAAAAATGTATGTTATTACAGTCTATAGCATTAAGCATCTTTTCCTTTGATGCTACAGAAAGACTCTGCTGTCGCTTGCTGTCAAAACTTTTTCTCTCTCTCTCTCTCTTCTAGGCATGTGATGACAGAAACTACCAAATCTTGAGCTATCCACTCTGACAGGTGATCGAACGCTACATGCAATGGTTAATAGGCAACCATCTCACACAACAACAGGATACACAAATACCCTGAATCTCGGAAATAGTACCTATTGGTTGTTACTGCGTGCAAAGCCTATATATCTTGATGCAAAACAAGCTTCAGGTCATGTGTGCTTTTAAGAAAAAGCGTCTGCTAACATGCAAAAGATTAAATAGTGTATAGTTTTATTCAAATCATACAACAAGCCTGTTATCCATTGGAAAATAGGAAATCATATCAAAATTAACATCAATCTATATTTAGGCAAACAGTCTATAAATTCCGTTTTATGTTGACTTGGCTTTTTGAGATGCTTTAATAAGAGCAAAAGCCAAGACAGTATAGTTGGTAAAGATATCCTTCATCACGAATAATAGAGCTTGTTGTAAAACTGCCTTTGTGATTTGTGTGCTCATACCCTAGAACAGAATCCATGAGCATTATGAAACATGCACAACAAACATTTGCCTTTGAGTCTTACCTTATACCAACCAAAGAAGCCATCTGTCTTGAGCACACGAGCAAGCACGTCCACGGATCCCTTATAGGCCACAACCTTATCCTTCATGTCCTTGGAAGGTCTCCATTGAAGACGCACCTTGGCCATGATATAAGGGTAGGTGATGACAGTAGCCAAAGTCTTTGAAAGAGCACCCACAAGGAAATTGACACCAGGAGTAAGTTGCAATTGCAATACCTTGAGAACAATTTGCTTGATCTTTTCAAAACTACCATAGGTAATGGCAGGATTCACACAGAGAATGAGAGAGGGCTGAATACCTCTCCATAAACCTTGAATACCTTCCTCTTCAATGATAGACTTACAAGTTGCAATAACACCCTCTCTCTCATTTGCTGGTAAAGTTTGTTGACGAGTAGTGACAACAGACACAGGTGTTGTGATCAATGTTGTGAGTGCTCCAGCTGCTGCACCAAGCACAAGCTCCAATGCAGTAGACAAGGTGCCACCACGAGGGTTGTATCTCTTGTTGTAATTTTCTCTTATTAAAGAGTAGCAGTAAAAGTATGTAAAGTTGGTGGATGCCGTTCCGATCAAGGATGAACCGAGACCAGCGTAAAGGCCCGAAATGCCCTCCTTTTTCACGATCTGTGTAATACCGTCCCATGCGGATGCGTAGTGCTCTTCATTGCTGTCGTCTGATTTCTCGCTCTTTGTTTGCACTTGAATTCTGGTCTTGATACTAGAAGGATCAAGCATCCAACATTACATGAATACCTTGAATTTGAAACTCCAATTATTCACATTCAACTCACATGTCAAGAGGGTACACAAGTGTGGATGCAAACATGGCACCAGCAGAACCAGCAGCTGCATGGCCAACAGGAGGTAATGTTTCTTTTGTAATGGCTGCCATTTATATGTTGAAGAGAGGAAGATAAAGAAAAGAAGAAAAGGCTTGAGATGCATTTGGGAAATTTTCATTTTTAAATTTTCACTATCAAGAGAAAATGCTGACTCAAACGTTTTATGTGACTGATAAGGTGTGTTGTTGAGTGGGTAAACTAATTCATTTTGTCAGCTTTTATTGATGTGAAGGATCCAGGTACACAACACCAACATAGCGACCTGAATGCCAAGTTGGTTTGCATTGAAGGTGTCTTGAAAGGCATCTCGATTCATATTATCAAGGTCGTATAGATGCATCATGAAGGAAAAACAAGTGAAACAAACATGTCGTAAATGAAAGAGATGTGCGAATTTGTTGAAAGACTGTGTGAAATCACAAGCTTTGGTCTTTGTCTGCTCCTTTTCCTCGAGAAAGCGTGTATGTATAGCCGAGCCGGCTGAGGATGGGATAGCCTCTAAAATGAATAGGCACAAAAACGTTGAGCCGTCCGACATCCTGTGAATCTGGCCATGCACCCCACATTATCATCAAAATGATATAAAGTTTATTTGTATAAACAATGACAAATAGGCTTTATACATTCATCCTTCTCTTGCTCTTTTCGGTCAATCTACGGTTTGAGCATTGGTTGTGTCACCTATGCATGTAATTGCGAATATCATTTATTAACTTTAATCTCTTGTCTCCATCTCATCATGCTTTGTATCAAGCACCAAATGAGTTGACTCAAATCTCGCCATTGACTGGCTTGTACAAATGTGTACAATCTTCGCTCCTTACTATTTAACTTGGGCTTATATAGCTACTTTATATTCAGAGTGTTAAAAATTGCATCATGTAGCCTAAAGTGTCTAAACAGATCACCCAGACCTTCCATAGCTACCTGAGCAAGTATGGTCGCCTGCTTGAAGGTGTATCCGCATGTAAACAAAGAATTGAATCTCAGCTGGGCAATCCATGCATGATGCTCCAGATACTTGTTTTGGATCCTTAAAATCACGTTTTAGTCGACTTCTCAAGATTTTATTAAGCTTATCCTGGTTCATCTA
This sequence comes from Mucor ambiguus, assembly GCA_000950595.1. NCBI lineage: Eukaryota > Fungi > Mucoromycota > Mucoromycetes > Mucorales > Mucoraceae > Mucor > Mucor ambiguus. Next base: position 52,176 of record DF836318.1, on the reverse strand, counting down.
TTATGCGGATAACATCATTTAAAAAATTCCCATCTATTCATGCTATTTTCATAGATATTATACACCAAAAGTGCAGCCCAATTTTGAAAAGTAAGAAAACACATTTTGGGCAAGAAAAGCAAATTTCTACTAGTTATTTCTACCTAATAAGGCTTATATGTAAAAGCTTAATAAATTTGCGAAGTTTTGAGCATAGGAACACCATAATATAAAATCGCTCCTTCGGCCAAAAAATGGAATCAAAAGAAATTGATCAAAATCCATGTATGGTAGCAAGGGATTCGAGGTCGATTTTCGATCAAAAATCGATGACCAAAAAAAATCGAGAAAAAAGTACAGCAAGCATCTACATGACCAAAGGAACAGTTTGGACTATTTCTCTGCGTTTGTAACGCGCTGCAACCGCGTTAAAAAATTCTTTAAAGTTTGAGCGTTTGGTGCAGTTTTGGCGAATGATTGCTTATTATCTGGTAACGGCACTATGCATACTATAGTTGCGATGAATTTGCAGGTCGATCTAGCCCATTGCTGATTGCTTTTCAACGAATTTCATAATAAAGCTCCTATCCAAGGATGTTTCACAAGCAAAATGCTAGTAAATGATCAATTTTGCCGAATCTGAGTGTAATCAGTCAAACTTACCTTGCAGGCAGAATATCGAGCCCGCCCATGCCAGGACATTGGATACACTGGGGGCTTACGTACGTTTGTTACCTCGTATTTGTTATTCAAGGTTTGACAGAATTCTCAAATGAGCACAAGACCTCACAGGTGCTCATGAGTAGACCTCAATCCCATGAAATAACACTGCACCAAGCATCGCAAATTTAGGACCTTCAAATTTACTCTCGAACCATGTCATGATGCATAGTAGGAATACTATTGTGCTACTATTCTTAACTGCATATGCACTTATAAATAACAACCATGTGTAATCGGATGTCAATTCAAACTACCTCAACTCTATAATTGCGACATCTATAGTAGTCAGTTTGACAGCTTGCATCTCGTGATCTTTTGCGCTGTATTACTAATTGAAAAGGCAATACTAGGCGTACTTTCTACCAGTTTCGTTTTGACACAGATGATGATAGCTAAGGAGCTCCTATTTAAATCAAAGATAAGCAACCAAAACCGAGGTATACCTAAATTCCTTTAGGCCCTGATTCTAGTGATAAATTCCTTTTTAGCGACTGATAGCTATTGATTCACCGTAGCACCGCCTATTGCCTTTCCACTTTTTTCATTACGAAACAGCAAATATTTAGACTGGGTCAACATCTATGTACTTTGGAAATCACTACTGACAGGTGATCATCATACATACATTAATGTTCGTAAATGATTTGCACTGTTATGAACCTGAAACTCTGTCTAACAAGCGTACATCAACGCCTATCTGATTTGCATGTTTCGAGACATTTAGAAAATCTGGAAAGAGTAAATTCAGCCGGAGATGCTAACCCAAGAGGATATAGCAAACAAATCAGATTGATTATTTTACAAAATAAAGGTTTATTATTCATAAGAGGATATATACAGAGATGGAGGTAGGCTAAATTACATTGTATGAAGGGAAAAAAGGTATAGAGAGATTAATGAGTAGTGAAGTCATGAATAAGTGCCTTGATAGCATCAATGGTACCAAAGACACAGCCAATGATACCCAAGAAGAGAGTCAAGGCGCAGAAAGCAAGCTCATACCAAGGCTTGTTGCGAATACCAGTCAATTTGAGATAGCACAAGATGGGCAAAAGGAATACAAGACCACAGTTGGAAAGAGCACCAATAAGACCCATGAAATCATCAAAGTAGGGAATGAAGATGGCCAAAATAACCAAGACACCCATAGTACAAGTACGAATGATGGCACGGGCACACCAGGCCTTAAATTTACCGAGTCTTTCATCAGTAAAGTTAGTAAATTTCTCAAATTCAAGAGAGAAAGAGGTAGTATAGATAGGAATAGCGAGAACTACATGGATGGTCATAACAATCATCGAAATCTTTTTGGCGACAACATTGTTCAAGGAGTTGTAAATGGGAGATTGAGTACCACGACCATAAGAGTGATAACCTGGGATGGCAGTCAAGAAATACAAGCAGGTACAAGTACTCAAACCAGCAATGATGGCCCATTTCCATTGATGAGGCTTCTTGAGAGCATGTTCGACGTGGGGATAGGTATTATTGCCTGAAAAAATCAATGTTAGCTAGCTTAATTATTGTAATTAGCCAGGATACTTACCACCGTAGCTGAATGCGATAGTTGCAAGGGCTGAGGGGAAGCCTGTCCAGATTACTGAATCGGTGATAACAGGTTCAGTGGCATGGTTACGCTCAATGGGAGATTGGATCAGCACGATAAAGACAGCAATCATGGTACAGACAGCCCCGACAGCAGAAAGACTAGTGATTTCTTTCAATGTCTTTGCAACCAAAGAGGGGATCAAGAGAATGGCACCAATGATACAAGTCCAAGCTTTAGTATCAAGAGCACCGCTGGTACCTTGAAGCAAATAGTTCAAATTACTACTAGCGAGAACCAAGTAAAGAGCTGGACAGCCAAAGAGATTAAGCCAGTGAAGGAAACTGGCAACTACGTAGCCTGGCCAACCAAATGCTGCTGTTCCAACAGCTTTGAAATCGTGCAGACGGTGTCCAGGCTTAGCATACAGGCAGCGGATCAACACAACACCAGAGTAGCAAGCCATGACGTACGATAGAATCATGATCAGAATACCAAGCCAACCTCCAAGGGCGAAAGCATGGGGAAGGCCAAGAGTACCAGTACCAGCAACAACGCAGGTAACGTTGAAATAACCAGTCAAGAAGGAACCGTTGCCATGTCCAAATTCGTTGGTGGTTGATTGAGCATCGTCTTCCATATAGTCATCAATGACGGTTTCTTCAACTTTGAAGCTACCATTGTAGCTTTGGTTATCGGTTGGGTACTTTTCGGCTTCTTGAATAGGCATAAAAACTTTATAAAGAAAGGTTGATGTGGATTTTTTGGATCAATCTTGCAAATTTGAAGGCTCTATATATACTTTTTTTCAACAGAATGGCTCTAAAGTAGTATGAAACCGAATCAAGGTCGAATGTCAATTTGAAGGTCCATTTGATGCGGCGATACAGTTAGTCTTTTCTTCTCTTGTGTACAGTTTTAAAAATATATGGTAATGTTTTGTGTTCATCTTGCTCCGAGTCAAAATTTTGAAGTATAGAAAGCATAAAAAAACAGACAACGAAATGAGAAACAAGAGCTTTGACTCCTTCTTTTGCAGATCAAGCGACCTGTCAAAAGTATGGGTAATTT
>DF836318.1:16394-30335 GCA_000950595.1 Mucor ambiguus | reverse complement strand
GGACTTTAAACATTCTTGGCTGCAAAATATGGCTTCATTCATGAGGACAACTGATACTTTGAAAAGCTACTAAGCAAGGTATTACGAGTCAAAAGTTATTACTACATAGAAGAGACATACAAAAATATTAGCTATTGTCAATTTCGTGATATGAGCCAAAGGCCAGCCACAGCGCGAGCCGACTCTAGGTAGGTTGGTTTCCACTGAAGCGAAGCGTGGGTCAGGAAACCACCTGAAGTGGGGAAAGGCTCGTATGCTAAAGTAAGTTTTGAGTGCGTGATTAACAATGTTGCAATTATGAAAAACCATGATGATAATAAGCAGTGAGACACTAATATTCTACGCTTTATTCCTCATGGGAATGCAGCAGACTCTGGCCAGATTTATTTATGGCTTGATCAAATCACTTGCTCACGATTGCGATTCACAAGTGTAGACTCTGTGCTTACCCAGATGATTAGACGATCTCAACAAGTTTATTGGGTGGTCCGTATTGCATCTGCTCATATACCACCCAAGCAGTTTTGTACAACCTCATCAAATTGCATACAATGTATCCTCTCAGGCACGCTTCTCAAGATGGCAGCTCGAGTTGATGAGAAAACCCTGCTCAAATCAATTCAAACATCTGCCGAAACAAGCAATTGAGCATGCCATGAAAGACGGCATTTCCTAGGCACTGACTAAACGATGACCTATTATGTACACATCATTTACTGATTGTGAGGAGATCTGGGACGAGAGTCACTTTAAAAAGACGGGCAGTGTACTCCGTTCAGATTGCCCCTTCTTGCTTTGTTTCTGCTATTTTGAATTTGTTTATTTTGTAACGCGTATATCGATTGCTACAATACTGAACACTCGCCATCGTTTATCGACTCTTACATTGTTGAAAGAGATAAAATGCAGACAGAACAACCCAAAGAAACAAGGTAAAATGTCTCTTTGTTGCAAGCGATGAACTCGTCACTGAAACCATCCTATGAATCGAATAGGCCTGTTTACCAACCTATTCACGACTACAGTCATCCTCAAGTGCACGATACGCAAGTGTCGGCTTTTAAGGAAGAGCAAGTGCAAGCAGATGAGCAAGTACAAGCAGATGAGCAAGTGCGACAGGGAGCAGACCATCAGAATAAGACCAGCACAGCGACAGACACCACCACAGAGCAAAATGCAGATACAGAGAGACCAGCACCACCACAGGAATACCGTCCTCTCAACGTCAAAGACGCACTGACATATCTCGATACAGTCAAGGCCAAATTTTCGTCACGAAATGATGTATATAACCAGTTCTTGGATATCATGAAAGACTTTAAAAGCCAAATGTAAGTGATTGAGAGCTATATACTTTCAGCACCCAAAAAGAACTCAACCATGCGCATCTTAGGATTGATACGCCTGGCGTCATTGAACGTGTATCTACACTGTTTCGAGGCCATCCTGCATTGATATCTGGTTTCAATACTTTCTTACCACCTGGTTATTGCATCGAATGTAGCATAGATGATCAAGAGCGCAACATTATTAAAGTAACGACGCCCACGGGCACAACCTGTATCACAGAAAGCGAATCGCTCAACCTGAGAGGCGATGATAGTTTTCAGCCACAACAAGAGGATCGCAAAGCACCTGTCGAGTTCAACCATGCTATTACCTATGTCAACAAGATAAAGAGCCGTTTCGCAAACCAACCGGATACCTACAAGAAATTCTTGGAAATCCTGCAGACGTATCAAAAGGATCAAAAACCCATTGGTGAGGTAAAAAGAAAAAAAAAAAGGCAACGCATTGAACAACCTTTAAATTGTGCTGACGACGCCATCATTAATGATTAGGTTTACACAGAAGTGCAAGCCCTCTTTGATGGCTCAACCGAATTGTTGGAGGAGTTTAAGCAGTTTTTACCCGAGCCCAAGCAACGCAAAAAGAGGTCTGGCCAGATACCCAATCTGAGCATCTCCAAGGTAGGCTTATACATATAGTAAAGGTACAATGATCCAGATGATCCAGATGAATTGATGGTATTATACGTATGCTGCAGAGAACCAAGCACCATCACAAAACAGACTTACAAACATCAAATGTGAGAGGAGATTCGTCCAGCAGCAACCAACACGGAGCCTCTTCGTCTTCTTTGAACGACGATCTCGCCAGACCGACCTTTTCAGCAGAAGAAGCCGAATTTTTCGAAAAGGTCAAGACTTACATTGGAAACAAAGCAACCTATAATGCATTCCTCAAGGTGCTCAACCTGTTTAGTCAGCAAATTGTGGATCAAAATGTGCTTGTCAGTCGTGTTGAGAGCTTCATTGGTGGAAATACGGAGCTGTTTGAGTGGTTCAAGAGTCTGGTAGGCTATGATGGCACTGATCAAGTAATCGAGAACACGCCTCGCATGCAGCCTGTGACAAAGAATGCTGGCGGCTGTGGCCCAAGTTACCGTCATGTTCCCAAAGCCTGGCAAAATCGAGCCTGTTCTGGAAGAGACGCCTTGTGCTGGGATGTGCTGAACGACACTTATATTTCTCATCCTACATGGGCCTCTGAGGATACTGGCTATGTCGCCTCCAAGAAGAATCAGTACGAAGAAGCGCTGCACCGTGTCGAAGAAGAACGCTACGATTATGATCTCAACATCGAAGCAAATCTCAATACCATTGCACTGCTAGAACCTATCGCAAAAAAGATTAGCATTATGACGGCGGATGAAAAGAACAGCTTCCGCCTATCGCCTGGATTGGGCAGCCCATCACGCACCATCTACCAACGCATCATGAAGAAAATTTACGCCAGCAAGGGCTTAGAGATGATTGATTTACTGCACAACAACCCTGCGCAGACAGTGCCCATTGTGTTGAAGCGCCTCAAGCAGAAGGATGACGAGTGGAAGCGTGCGCAACGTGAATGGAACAAGATCTGGAGGGAAGTAGAGGCCAAGAACTATTGGAAATCACTGGACTATCAAGGCATCACATTCAAGCTGACTGACAGAAAAGCCATGACCACACGATCACTTGTAGCTGAAGCAGAAGACGCCAAAGAAGCACGTAAAGAAGACACGCTTCAACTTGCATTCCCTGACGCTGCTGTCTTTAAGGATGTGTCAAGATTGGTGTACTTTTACCTGGACCGCCAGCCTGTGTATAATCCAGAAGACTGTGCTTCCATGCGTGTGTTTATGAACACCATGATTCCTTTGTTTTTCAATGTGACTGATGTGGAGCCCTCTACTGTGGACACCGCTGACATTGTCATGGAAGAAATATTGGATGACGATGCCTCGTCTGTGCAATCAGATAACGAAGTGAAAACAACCACCACAAGCGCAGCGCGTGCCACCAACAGACGTCCTCGAAGGGCGCGTGGTCAACTGAACGATGATGATGGTTTGCTAAAAGACGTGTTGACTCGAAATATCAAGAAGAAAAAGTCGGGTCGATCCACATCATCCTCTGAAGAAGAAGACGAGGATGACGAAGACGAGGAGGAAGAGGACGACGATGAAGCATCGCCAACCAACAACAACACGGAAGAGGACGAGGAAATGGAAGAAGACGAGGAGGACGAGGACGATGATGAGGACGATGATGACTCGAATGAACGCTCCCGTCGTCCACGTCGTCATGCTGCCAGAAGCTCGAGCCAAGGAAGCGGTAAAGGCAAAGCAAAGAAAGCCCAGCGCACCAACAAAAAGAAAGCACAGACCACATCCACGACTCCACCTAAAATGGCCACGCTGGCATCACTGATCGAGAAAGAGAAATCACTGGAACCCGAGAATCAAAAGACATACAACTTTTACGGCGATAGTGGATTTTACTGCTTCTTTCGTTTATACCAAATACTATATAGCCGTCTCTGCAAGATGAAAGCGTTGGATGCCGAGTTTAGAGCGAACCCAGAGAAGGCTAGAAAGGCGCACAAGGAAGCCCGCGATTTAGGGATTACACCCAAGCGATTCAAAGGCAAGTGCTCAGACTGAGAGGCTGATTTAAGTTGAGAGATTGACACTTGTTTTAGCATTGAAAATGGACACAAAGCGAGGCTACTACAGCATCTTGCTGTCGTTGATTGACAAACTGTTTGAAGGTGAGATTGATCAGCAAACGTTTGAGGAATGCGTGCGATATATATTTGGCGGTGATGCCTATATTATGTTTACTATTGATAAACTCGTGTTGTCCCTGGTGAGAGATGTAGGTTTAGCGGTAGAGAAGCATAATATGCTTGATACTAATTCTTGCTTCTTACCAGATTCACATTATCGTTGCAGACACTCAATCGCAAGAACTATTTGAACTCTTCAAGATTGAGAATAGAGCAGAGCAGATGGGCCAAGGCGACCCCACTACTTATAGAACCCGTGTTGTTGGCATCATTGAACCAACAGAAAGTGCATACCACATTACCTTTGTAAGTGTGCACGTACGCAGATACAACATGTCAAGTTGAGCTCATTCCTGTCTTTTTCACCTAGAAATTGAAGAGTCGTTCATTGGCTATCAAATTACTAGATGGCGCACATAATTCAGCGCAAGAGAGCGAAGGTTGTGGTGGATACGATGAATACGTTGCCAACTATATTGACTGGGCCAATGAAACCAAGGGCATCAACCAAGCATCTCTGACACCCAGGTTCTTGAAGAGGTTTGTAAAGGACTATGTATGTTTGCCACCTTGGATAACTAACGTCTTTTGTCGATAGAAATCTCAAGCACAAGGGACATCAAGCCAAGGACATCGTTGTTCGATCTGGCATGCAATACAAAATTTGCCGTGATACCTACCACATGTTTTACATTATTGGCACAGAAGATGCCTTTGTTCGTCATCTCCCCAAGCCATCGATAGAAGCAGCTACCATCGCATCCAACAACAAGTGGAATCAATGGCTAAATCAACATTGGAGCCAAGGATTAACAGAACAAGAAAAATCAATGGCTGAACAACAAGCCCTTTCCTTTCATCAGCCATCGTAAATAAATATAAAGTCTAATAGTATTTTATTTACAAGATTCCCCACATCTCCTCTACTGCACATGTAATTTTACCACAGGCAACAGATGCAGATAAAGAATAGTCGGATATACTGATCTTTTCATCCACATAAGCATCAGCAAAATCATCTGTACCGTGGGCCATTGAACCAACTGCAACCACAATATTCTTGTCCTTGGGGATGGTGGGCATGTATTCTGATAGTTTGACGGTGGGTGCATCCCAAGAAAGAGCTATTGTCGCAGTGATGAATGCCATATTGTCATATTGTCACAATGCACACTTACCGATCTTATGACTATTGCTTGGTAAATACTTTTCCACGGGGTTTTCAATAATACGCAAGAGCTTCTCATTGCCATTGACGGCACGGATGCTCAGTTTGTGAAGTAATTGAACCATCAAACCTGCAAAACGCTTGAATGTTCTAGGAATTCTGATGTGAGGGTTGACTTCAATCAAGACGTTCTTGTGGGTATGAATGTAGACCTGCAAAAGACCTGCCTTGTTCAAGGGACTATCTAACAGTGTCAAGAGACACTGTGGACATAGTGTGTTAGCCTATCCATTGTCTATCGCTGTGCTCTGTAGATATGCTTACTTGATGTGTGATGTCGGGACGAGCTTCGTAGGTCTCTCGGTTGTTCTTTTTGAGAATGTGCAAATGATCGTCGACGTTCAAGAGTTGGTAATGGCCTTCCTTGTTTTTGCCAATCTTGAGTGTTTCCAAAGTTGCTTGTTCCAAAATGACAATGAGTCGTTTAGCATTCTCCTTCTCGATGGCAGTCTTGGGTACTTTAGGTGCTTGAGGCACCATGTGTACATCGACATCGGTACGAGTGGTACCTACACGAATACGCTTGGGCTCGCTTTCTGTGGATTCTTGAGGACGCTTCTCTGCTGCCATGATGAGTTGCGATATGGAATAGGCTAAATAAAAGCTGTTTTTTTTTTCTTACATGAAAAACGGAGAGGTAAAAATTAGGTGGGTTTAGAGTGATAGAAAGCCACAGGAAAGTCTAAACAGTCAATTGGCAATTACAAATATGCAAACATGATCTGTTCTGAGCACATCCCTTTGTTTTACATCATGTCAAAACGACAGCGCTTAATGGACCAAGATTGGGGAATTAGCTCCTCCTCATCCTCTTCTTCTTCATCTGATAACGATAGTAGTGATGAAGAAACTCAAATAGAGCCAGCACCTTGCGGCCTCTTTAAATTGCCATTTGAAATCTTGTCCAGCGTCTTCATCCTGTCTAGTAACACTGATTTGCCCATCGTTTGCAAGTATCTCTATCAACAACTCTATTACTGTCATGATTCCATCAAGGTCTCCTTTATACTACAACGCTCACATAACGACATTGAAAAGGCCTTTGAGGATGCCATCAAATTCCCCTTTTTCAACATGGATGTTATGCAACGCTTTGAGAAAATGCAACCCTCATTGCAATACAATGACAAGAAGATACCCGCTAGACTATTTCTACAAGACCCTCAAGATACTTTGCAGCAACGAGACTCACTTATTTTGGCGTTGCTGGAGAAGGGCGCTTCTGCCAATCGACCCAAAGGATACCCGCTTATCAAATCAGCACAATTGGGAAGATTGGATCAAGTCAAACTGCTGGTCAAGTTTGGTGCAGATCCCACTATGCGCAATAACATGGCGCTTCGAGTGTGTGCTGCTAGAAATAATCGTGAGATGGTAGATTACTTTTTAGACGAGCTACATGTCAAGCCTGATAGTGAGACGTTGAAGGCTTGTGTGCAAAAGAACTTGTGGGACATGTTTCAAGTCTTGGTGGATCATGGCGCTGTGCCAGACATGTCCACCATTGATTTTACCTGAGGAAGTTGTATATATCCATTGTCTCATTCATCTTTTATCCTCACTATGCCATCATATTGTTTCTCTTTTAATCTGAAATAAAGTTTCTGTTTATATCTAGCCATTCAAATTGGGTCAATTGGAATGGGACGAGATTTAGTTGGGCTCTGGATTCATTTGATTGACCGTTGTACCGTTTACTGGCCAAATGCTAAGCATATATTTGATCAGCGATTCGAATCAACTTTGAGCGACCTGGACCTGAAATACCATTGAAGATATCGACACCACATCTGATTGATCCAAGTAGATTATCAAAGAAAAGCACATTCAATTGCGCTAAATCCATCAAATACAACAGATTCCAGAGTGAGCTTTATAATTTAATTTTCTGCTGGGCGTACCAAGAAGATAAATTTTCTCAAATGGTTGAGCCCAGCAGCGAATGTACCACCCATCTCATCAATTACTGGCGTACATGTGCATTTCCCAGTTAAATTCAAATTCTACAAATCGAGGCAAATTTTGCATTGTGTTACTAGATTATTTTAAATCTGGTGAGAAAAAGAAGAACACTGGCCATAAATCATCATCTCTCTCTCTTTCTTAATCCACATCTTTTCCTCTCTTCTTATACATACTTCCTTTCGTTTTGTTCCTCCTTTGTTCATTGATCCATTCCTTCAACACACAAACACACATCCAAAGAGAAAAATGACCAACCCACGTTTATTGCAAGTATTGATGGCTATCTTTGTCTTGATCACTGCTTGTGCCGCTCAAATTGGCACGCAAATCAACTTTCCAATCTCCAACAGCACCATTGAGCCCGGGCAGAAGATTGACATTGCTTATGGATATCAAAACATGGGCAACGGATCCTATGTTGTCGACATTGATCTCTGGCAAGACAATACCTTGACCTCTTTGGCCAAGAATATCGACAAAGATGTCTCTGTTGCCTCTGGTAATTCCACTGGTACTCAACTCAATTTCTTTATGAATTCTACTTATAGTTGGTCTGTCCCCCATGGACTAAACAAAACCGTTTACTTGACTGTCACCACCAAGTCAAAACTTTCTTACTCTAATGTCGATTTAAGTATGCGTTCTCGTGCTATTGTGCTTCATGTTAATGCTGGTATCATGAACTTGCCCATGGAAAAGCTCGGTTTGGCTGCATTGTCCATGTTGGTCTTGGGTTTAGTTGGATTCTTTTAATAATTATTACTTTTTTAATCTGTATAATAATAAAAAACGCTTCTTATTTTTGTCAATAGTGTTATAAGCTGTGTGTGCTTGTTGCCATGGTAATAATTTCAGTTACACATCTGTATTACAGCCTGTAATTTTTCTCGAGTCCATTACACACGCTCCGAGTGGAGTATTTTTAACTCTCTTTTTCTTTGCTAGAAACACAATAAAAGATGATTTCTGTGCATGAAGAAGAGAGGGCTGATAAGCTAGCAGCGTTAGCAAAGAAAAAGGTTTGTAAGCGGTTTAAGCATTTCGTGGATCGACATGGTGGCTTACAGTCTATCATCGCAGTTGCATAAGTTCCAATCTAAAAAAGTTAATCAAACGGATGGTTTAGAGCAAGACAATATCAGACTAAAAGAGAGGCTCTTCAATTCCGAGAACCAGATAGAATTGATGCAACATGAGATACAAAGTCTAAAACAGAGCAACAAAGAGTTGAAGGGTTTGTTAACCAGAGACGATGCTGAATTAATATTTTTGGATCATCAAGCTTTGGGTAAGTTGCATGTGATTACTCACACTGTCCTGAAAATACTAATGCATATCTTTCCCAGAGGCATACGAGCGAGAAGAAAGGTAGTATTTACAGAATGTAGACAGAGAAAAGAGGGGTGATTGATGTTGCTGTGGCGTAGGGCTATATACAATGGTTTCATGCACAAGATTATTGAACTCAAGCAACGATACAAAGGCGATTCAGCAGGTAAATCAAATGTTTTTTGTTACAATGCATGTAAACCAAATACTGAGCCTGTGTTTAGAGCTATGCAGTAGCTGTATGGGCGAATTGATTGACATTTAGCATTTGTGCAAACACAGAATAACTACGCCCCCTTGATCTTCCAGATTGAACACCTCGCATACATATACATACCACACACCATATACTATCCCCCCTTTAATACAGCTCATCGCCATATAATACACAGCAATAGCGATAAATTGCCTTTCTTCCTCGACATTATATATATCTTATTCTTTTCATACACCCAATAAATGCTTTCTAATCACGGCATCCATCGCATTGTGCTATGTGCATGTGTGTTTTTTGCTGGCGTTGTGCTTGCTCAGTCACCAGAAAGTCAACAACCCTTGGCACGACCGCTGAATGCGTATGAGGTACTAAAGCAGTTACCAGAAACCTCTAAATTTTCATCGTTACTGGATCCAGAGCTTCAGACTTACTTGCAAAACCAAACCAACATTACTGTATTTGCACCGCATAACGACGCTTTTCACCATACGCTACTACTGGATCGCAACACGACGAAATACCACATACTACCGCAGCTGTGCTTGGATGATTGCTGGACAAAGAACGATGGACTTTTGTACAAATCAACCTCGTACATGAAATTTTGGATAAACCATGATAAAAACATCAAACAAATAGAGTCGGGTAACATGCAGTTTGCAGCTATTGTAAACTCTATACAGGTTTCTTCGCAGCAAAGTGTTGTGCATATCATTGACTCTAGTAAGTGGTACCTCCCTCTCAGGTTATCCCTCCTTTTTGCCCTCGACATGTATCACTGACGCTTACAATGACTTGTAGTATTGACAGTGCCTCTTGATATTGAAACGACATTAGGCAACCTTAAATTCACAAAAGCAAGGCAACTCATGGCTCTAGTCAATCAACAACATCCAAACTCGAGTCGAAATGATGAGGTTAGTAATCATACAAGCACAGTAATTAATTGTAAAACGGCTCATTATCGTCGTTTCTTCCTTTTTGGCAATCCATGTGCTGCAGACGTTGACCTTATTTATGCCAAATAATCAAGCATTTGGCACTGTGGACCCCAATACACTTGGATTTGATATCAATGCTATGATTTATAACGTGCATGCTGTGAAAGGGCTGTATACGAGCCAACAAGTAAAAACCCCTAACAACACTATACACAATTTGGCTGGATCAAACATCACCATCCGTGGGAATCAAAGTAAATTGACCTTTCAGAACCTAGGATCAGCCATAACTGACTCAAATCATGTAGTTTCCATTGATAACAACACGGCCAGCATCCTTGTCAAAGACATCATAGCTGAAAATGCACTGATCCACACAATAGATCAAGGTGGGCTTCTCTTGCTTGAATTGCATTAGGTCCATTTGAGCGCTAAACACTTGTTTATTTCTAGTACTCTGGACTACAACATGGGTCACTTCCACCAACGACACCACGACAACAAAGGCAGCAAAGAACGCCGCTAGTAAACCACGCCCGTCGACATTTATTTGTACATTATACTGGCTGTGTGTGATATACTATTTTGTCATGTTAAATAAGGCCTAAACAGAGTGCTATGTGTAACATTTGGCTCCTGAAATAAAAATGGTAGTGGTGGTGCTCCCTAAAAAAAATTAGGTCGTTTTATTGTTTCGACATTTAAACTTTGTTTTTTCTTGATTTCCGTTCTTCTTCTTTTCTTTCCTCAATCCATCATCTTAAAAAAATGGCCAAGAAAGGTAACAAGAAAAAGTCAAACGCTCGCAAGACTCAACAGCAAAAAAAGGTGGTTACTACACCTACTGCTACTACTGCTCCTGCAACGCCCGAGGAGTCTTCACCCCTAACACCTGTCAACGCGCTTGTTGACGATGATAAAGCCTTGTTGACAAACGAGCCTCAGGTTGCTGTTACCGCTGAGAAGGAGATTGAGCAAATTGAGAAGGAGGACTCAGAGGAGGAAACGAAGCCTGTCGTCGCTGAGAAGAAGGAGCAAGTGCAAGAGGAGGAGGAGGAGGAGAACGCAGAGAAGCCATCTATCCTGTCCAATGCATCAGAGGAAGCATTGACGTCCACATCTGAGAATATCGTAGAATCGCTGCAAGTCAAGGACACCTTGGAGGAGCCTCCCCATGTCGAAGTCAAAGCTGAACCTGTCGCTGTCGTCTTGGACAGTCTCCCCGAAACTGAGCAACCTGTAGTTATCACATTGGAAAAGGCCGTCATTCCTGAAGAACAGCAAACTACCATTGAGGTCGAGCCTGTACCTGAGGAGATCTCGCCCGTCTTGCCCAAGGTGGAGATTAAAGAAGACATTCCTTTACTTCAAGAAAAGAAGCAAGATCAAGAACCTGTTGTCTTGGTTGTCTCTGAATCCGAGGCTACCACTTCTACCAGTCCTGAAGAAGAAGGCATCAAAGATGCTACTACTGCCGCTGATCAAGACCAATTGGCAGTTCAAGCTGCTACTGAGCAGGATACTCAAGTCAAGACAGCTGAATCCGAGCTAACAAAGCCTGAAGAAGCACCCGTAAAGAATGAACTGGAACCCGAGCAAGCAATTACTCACGAAAATGATCAAGTGCTTGAACAAAAGGAACCTAAAAGTCTCCTCGTGCCACAAGCAACAGAGAGTGAAACCAAAAATGTACAAGAGCCTCATGTATCGGAACCCACCACCACGACTACCACTGTCAATATTGAAGAGCAATCCGCTCAAGAACAGGCAGCTGCACCCATATCTACCACCACCACTACTACTACCACAGAACCTATTGATGTATCAAAAGTCGCTCCCCCTATCGTTATTGTCAACAATGTCGATCAACATCAGGAACAAGCTCACGCAGATGTAGATGTTCCAGCTCAAACAGAAAAGGAAACTGCTCCTCCTGCTAGTACCACATCGCTAGAAAAGGAAGACACACCCACCATTCGATCACAAAGCGTATTGACAAGCACCAACACAGATGCCACCATCCAAGAAGAAGAGATTGTTACTCCCAAGAGCTCACTCAAGACGAAACGAAGTATTCTAGGCAAGGAAAACAAGAGTGTGACAAAGAGAAAATCGCAAATTTTAGGGTTATTTAAACGTGGTGGAGACAAGGTATGACACAATGACACATGAAATCCCTTGGTTGTATATTAACCAATTTATATATGACAATAGACTCCTCCTCCTGTTCCTGAATTACCTGTGATCCAGCAAGCAACTGAAAAGAAGCAGCAATCAGAAAAGAAATTAAACAAACGCAAGTCCTGGATGTTTTGGAAATCATCCAACAATGCTACTGCAGTGGCATCAGGACAAGCAAAAAACTAGATACTACACTTTAATATACATATATAAAACACTCTCTCTTAATCATCACATGAGCTGATATTTTGCATGTACACACACACATACGGAAAAACTTGGTTTCAAATGAGAGCAGAGAGATGCCTGTGCTGCTGCACTTCAGCCTTTTTTTTTAATGCAAGGGGCGTCACAATTGTGTATTTGTGCAAGAAGAGGCACACAACAAATCCGTCATTATTTCATCGTTTTCTTATTACTCTCCAATGTTACGATTACAGCATCAGCAAACGCGTACTCTGTTCATGATGGCATCGAGCAGAATCAAACCAATACCAAGCAAGACACATTGGATCAAATTGGCTACATTCACAAAGCCTGTCGTGAGGTAAAGAGTGGGCATTTGGGTGCATGATGTAACATGTATCCAAACTGGTTTTCTATATGTATAGAATCAATACCTGGAGGCCATTGCAACGCTGCTTTAACTCAAACCTCAAGCAAACACCATCATCACCGCCACCCACAAAAGAAGACAAGGACAAGAAGTCATTTAAAGAGGTAGAGTGCTCTCATGAGAGAGAAAAGAGACATACACACACCAACTATCAGAACACTAGGAATTGAAAGAAGATATCTATACTATTCCCAACCTATTGACATTTGGAAGATTGGTAGCAGCGCCATGTGTAGGATACATGATCCTACAGCAAAACTATGATGGTGCATTGGTCTTGTTTGCGTTGGCAGGGTTTACCGATCTAGTAAGTGATTGCACACGTTGAGGGAGGTGTAGATAAAGTGGCTGACCTGTGTAAAACAAAGCTGGATGGTCACATTGCTAGAAAATACAACATGAAGACACTGCTAGGCACCATCATTGATCCGTTAGCAGACAAGGTGCTGATGACAGTGATGACCGTAACATTGGCCATGGAAGGAACATTACCAGGTTTGTGCGAGGTGGTATGGATCAAATAGACAACTGATACAATGGCTTGAACAGTGCCATTAGCTGCGGTCATTCTAGGTAGAGACGCTGGACTCGTTCTGTCCGCGTTCTATTATCGTTATATTTCTCTACCAGAACCGGTATGTTTGCAACTGAATCATGAACATGTGTGCCTTGCTAATCCAAATGTGGATAGAAAACTATTGCACGTTATTTTGATGGTACAATACCTTCAGCAGAAGTCAAGCCCACTCAAATCAGTAAGATCAATACTGCGCTGCAGCTGCTTTTAATGGGTTTTTCATTGACTACCGTGAGCATGGGAATGCCTTCAAGCGAGGCCATGACAGCATTACAGTAAGTTTCTGTGTGTGTGTGGATTTGACGAATAGTGCTTTATATTTATGCTTTTATGATAGATGGGTGGTAGGAGGAACTACTGTGTGGTCGGGTGCTAGTTATATCTTCTCCAAGGATGCAGTACGGATACTCAAGTAGATTATGTATGCCGAACATAAAGTACACAAAGCTTCTTCATTCATTGAATAAACCATGCTGTTTACAATGATGCTATCAGCGAGTCTGCCGATTCTCAACTGTAGGATGATGCATGATTTAGAGTTTCGCTATCTGTAACGAAATTAATTGATGAGACAGCTTTGTCTGCCTGTACAGTACCTGCTTTCGTATTGCAAGCTCACCCTACTTAAATTGCTGCAACAAGAGTAGAAGCGTTTTGGTTTTCTTTCTTTCGTACACACATGAACATATCTATCGATATCAACCAGGAAGCTTAAGCTTTATTCGAACGAAAATCTAAAGCCTCGACGATTTAGTCAACAGTAGCAATCGAGAC
>DF836319.1:196115-206184 GCA_000950595.1 Mucor ambiguus | reverse complement strand
AAATGCATCCTCTGGATGCATTTCCAATAAAAGTGTAATTCTTTGGCAGATTCAATTCTTATATTGTATTTTGACATAACAGCATGGTTCCAAATGAAATGGCATTTATTTTGGATATTTTAGCTCACTTCAATATTATTCAGTAGAGTACCAATAAAGCTTAATATGTGATAAATGTAACACCAATAAAATCTTCTCTGACGAAAAGCAGCCTACTATACCCATATTGACATGCCTTCACTCACACTCATCTCAAACTATCAATTATGAGGGCATCGTCATTCAATTGGCGCTCCATTTTCTCCTTTTCACTCAATGTAAAAGAAAGACTACTAAGATTACTTGGCATTTATTGAATCAAACAGTTTGATTTTAAGCCATTATAATGCGAGTTATTGGAACCAGAGTTCATACTTAAGGAGGCTGATCTCCGTCTTCCTTGTTCCCAAGCTGCTTGTGACTCCAATCCGATTTTCATATGATAAGCGGCATAAGCATGTGCCTAGAAAGTCAAAGAAATTAACATCACATAGCCAAACCTTTCACTAAGCATACTTACTCTTGTCCATGCTTCTGCTACCTCTGGTAAAAAATCTTTTCCCAATCTTGTTTTCAGTGCTGACAATGCTGCTGGTCCCACCAATGCCAGGAATTTCGGTTCCACATTATAAAAGTAATGCCTTGCCCCAAGTTCTCGAAGTTTATACAGTAGCTGCTCTTCGTCATCCTCTGCTTTTGGCTTACTGGTAGCAGCACTGGATACCAGTTCCTCAAACGTTGTTGCATTGGTCTCTTTTCGTTTTCTTGCATTAATCTCTCGAATGGTTGGCACCTTCTCCAATTTTGCAGTGCTCATGCCACATCCTTCACTAAGCGAAGTTGCTGATTTAGGCTTGTTCGGTCCAGTAACTTTGGGCGATCTTGCTATATAAGACACCATACCAGCCAGCGCTCTAGCTTGCTGAAATATATTGGAAAATAACGGCTCTAATGAGGGATCCAATTTGAATAGAGCGTCATAAAATGCCAAACCGAATGCGTGTGTAGCAGATACTGTTGGATCATCTGTATCTAAATGGATTTCGGATACGCGCTCCCAGGTGTATCTAACAATATCAATTTGTGCTTGTGTAGGTGGTGTCTCATTGGGATAGATGCGAGACGCAATCGGTGGAGAGGACGGTGAATCAATCAACGACTGCACAGCATTTTTGGTATTTGGTACAGACATTGATCCAGTTGCAATTGAATCATCGACACTACAAGAAGAAGAAGGGGAAGTGTAAGGACAACTGGTAGAGGGTGCTGAAGAAGAGCTGTCAGAAGGTGTCATTTAAAGAAAATGAAAAAAAAAAAATCAGAAACACTAATGTGAAAAAAAGGGTTTGTCTTAATTTTAATCAAGACGAGATACACACGTAACTTGTCTCCTTAATTTAATCTGCTCTGTAACTACACATTTTCTATTTTACACGCCCGTACGCTACATAAATATTGTTGAATGCCTTGAATTCGCCACTTTTCAGCTCCTCTTTTAGCTTTTTTGTATTTGCTTGATAGGTGGCATTGGTGATTTGCATCTTTTCTACCAGGAATGGCCTTGCTGATTCTAAAAAGGCATCAAAATTTTGTTCCCATAAATGTCCAATGTCAAGGCCCCAGGATCCAACAGGAACAGACACGTATTTCACAGTGATATCCTCAAGATCTAACTCTGTTACAAGTCTTTCTAAATGACATGCGATTCTAGGTTCGTAACCACATTGGTCTCGTAAAGCATTGTGAACTAGTACAGATCAGTGAGTTTAAATTCACCTGACAATAGACGAGGCACACCTACTTTGATCCCGCCATAATTCACCCTCTGGACCCAATTGCTGTGGATACATGTCTGGTTCAATCAATTGAATGTAACCACCTGATTTTGTTACTCTCTTCATCTCTGCCAGAACAAGGGGCCAATCATTCACCTTGTAGGAAATTGCTGCCATGACTTGTTGGACATAATCAAATGTGCCAGACTCAAATGGAAGTGGTGCTTCTGTTACATTGTGACATGTGAGACTGAAATTGTCACTCGTGGGCTGATCTGTAGGTAACAGGCTGCAGATGTCAACAGCTTCGAATTTGGACTTTGTGAAGTCTTCTGCCATGTCAATTATGGGATGTCCAACCTGAGAAAATCGATTCATTATCTATATTCTGCAATACAGCGTTGCATACAATTACCCATAGGCCAGGCCCACATCTGAATAGAGAGAAGATGACATAATGAGTCGTCTTGTTTAGCTTAAATGTGTACCTTTGACACTTACCCAACATCCAATACTCTGATGCCCTCAAATAGTTTCTTTTTTATCGGCGGTGGTGTGATATGTCGACTAGGAATATTTACTCGTAAGACATCTTGAAGCAGATCTCACTCCATCTTTGTATGACTCACCTTTCAAAAGCCCATCTGACAATGTAAAACTGGACTCTATGTCTGTCTAATTCTGTTTGGTCATTTGGCAGTGGATAAGGAACATTCTATGTATAGCAGTCAGTCATCATGGCCTTATCTATCCTTCTTTATCGACTACCTGAGAGCTGGTAAATCGTCTGCCCTTTGTCCATCGAAACAGCTGTGGACTGGACGCTGAGTGGTCAATGAAAATTTGATTAATGTCGTTGGATGCATTGTAAAAATGATTAGGTATAAGTGTATTGATGTGATGATTTGATATTGTGGCAGGTACTCGATCCCCCTCCTCGTGCACTCGTGGTGGTGCAGCTGTAACAGCAGCTGGCGATGATTCAACTTTCTTTTTGTGCGTGTGTTTTCGTTTCAGTGGCTGCAGATGTTTTGGCACCTTCTTATCGGTTATACTGGTCATTAATTCGTGTTGCGTGCTATTGGTTTTAATTGAGGAAGAGCTGGCATTCCCCATTTGCTCATATACATAATCTGTTCTAATGATAGAGAAGAGAAAAAGAGAGAAGAAGAGAGAAGAAGAGAGAAGAGAGAAAATAATTTATTTATATTTATAATATACTTGCAATGTGTAACCTACCTATCATGTGTTTTTCGAGTGTTTTAGTTGTCATATCCTGATAAAAAATGAATAGTACAACATGCCATGGAGCAACTTCTTCTTTTATCATCTCAAACCGATATGCAAGATGCTTGGCAATCGTCCCATCTATAGCGTGGAAGACTCTATAGTTTGTACACAAGCAACGTTTTGTCAAACGTCTGTTTTTAGCTTAGAGGGTTAATCACATGGAACTCAAATACAATGGCATTCTTCCTACGCACAGATCAGACCCTGTTATTAAGCCACTATCCACGTAGTTCAATCAATTGAGCCATGCTTAATAAGGGCCAATATGGGCAAGCTCATTGGTCTTACACCTTTATGGATCATCCTGTGAAATTCATGCTGACAAAATGAATTTGCCATCACTGAAATAGAAAAGTGGCCATGATTGCATACTGGGCAAACCTAGTTTAGAATCCGTGATCCATATACTAAGCATAGATTGTCAGAATGGACAGAGATTTCTGTAGCCGATTGCATTCATTAGTCGCTTTGAATTACTGGCTGATGAAGCACTCTCTTTGTCATTGGGAAGCCATTTAGTTCATTTTGAAAGCATCTATTGACTGCTAAGCTCTCATTTACATTGAACATAGTTCAAGTACTTCTGTGTTCAATTCAAGGTGACAAGATTTCTCGAAGCATGGCCAATAGCAGCTTGGATTCACACAAATGATACAAACATTGGCAGCATTGTTCAGATTTATAAATGGACGGATCATGTAATAATAACCTAAATGGTAGACCAAACGAAAACCGACGCTCATTAAAATGAGCGAGGTCTATTTTATGACAAAATCGACATAAGCTCACCAAACAAGCTGATTTAAAATCATGCAGATTCAACAATATCCATGACGCGGTGAATTCCATTATGGATCTAAAGCAAATGTGTTAATTTCAGAGATGTAACTGCCACGTTTGAAGGTGTTATATGAATTAAATCAAGGGATCAAGCATAAAGGGGCTAGTTTTATTGGAACTATTGCATCATTATTATACTCCAATGTGGCAGGAATAGAATACTACAATGAAAGTTATAAACTTAAAGCCAATCTAATACAGCTAAATATATGCTCATGAATTGCTTCTTCCATTATAATCCTTCAGGCCTTATACCAATGCAAATTCAATATTTGGTTGCCATGGCAACAGATTGCTGTCAAGAACAAGGTCTGCAACACATCCTGCTGCTTCGATGCTATGCAATCCTGTTGCAATGATGGGTTTATCCAACAAAAATGTAACACAAGCAATGTCATGCACGTCTATGATTGGTTTGTAGCGTGAGTCGTGACTCTTTGCCCTAAATTTTTGGTGAGCAGCTGGTGCAAGCACAAGCAAAAGATGGTGTTTATCAACAACCTGCAACAGAGAGATAGCCTCTTTTTTTTTCCCTCTTTATTTTATTTTTCCCTTTTCCCCTCATCTTAAATACGCAATCGAAAAAAAACAACCACTGAAAAATGAACCCCGAGTAGTAAGTAGCAAGGAAACAGCAAACAAATACAGTGTTGACTAAATGTATCCACATGTGAATAGCGATTATTTGTTTAAGCTTCTGCTTATTGGCGATTCTGGAGTTGGAAAGTCTTGTCTTTTGCTCCGTTTTGCTGACGATACCTACACCGAGAGTTACATCTCCACTATTGGCGTTGATTTTGTAAGTATTTTGTTTGTTTGTATGCTTGGACATTTGGTTGATAGTGTGCGATTTGTAGAAAATCAGAACCATTGAATTGGAAGGTAAAACTGTAAAGCTCCAAATTGTAAGTGTGTGGTATGCAATGATAAGAGATCATAGCGCTAATACGCAGCTGATAGTGGGATACTGCTGGCCAAGAACGTTTCCGCACAATCACCTCATCTTATTACAGAGGAGCACATGGCATCATTGTTGTTTACGACGTTACTGATGACGATTCTTTCAACAATGTAAAGCAATGGTTGCAAGAAATCGACAGATATGCAGCTGAGGGGGTCAACAAATTATTGGTCGGTAACAAGAGTGATTTAGTTGATAAAAAGGTGGTTGATACTGAGCAAGCAAAGGAGTTTGCTGAAGCACTCAAGATACCCCTTTTGGAGACTTCAGCCAAGGATGCCACTAACGTTGAACAAGCTTTCTTGACCATGGCCAAGCAAATCAAGGATAGAATGGGCTCCACTATGCAGCAATCTCAAGCCAAGGCTACTGTCAAGGTTGGTCAAGGTGCTTCTCTCGAGCCCAAGCAATCTGGTGGATGCTGTTAAGCCTTTCTTTCTCTCTTTCTCTTTTAAACTTTTTTAATAAACAAATACACATATAAATTTACCATTCCGTAACAACATGGAAGTGCACAGACACGGTGGTGGGGTTTATTTGCTACATGCTTGTATTTTTTCATCGTTTAGCAGATATAACAAACATTATAAACTTTCGGCGTCAAGATGAAAATGCAGCAAAAACTTGCAACCTGCTGCTTTCCTGTTCTTTCTCTCT
This sequence comes from Mucor ambiguus, assembly GCA_000950595.1. Taxonomy (NCBI): domain Eukaryota; kingdom Fungi; phylum Mucoromycota; class Mucoromycetes; order Mucorales; family Mucoraceae; genus Mucor; species Mucor ambiguus. The sequence continues at coordinate 200,622 of DF836319.1, read as the reverse complement.
TTTGTTTCTCTAGTATTTCAACATTTGCAATGCAAAGTATGTGTGCCCTATGCATGGCAATCTGATGCAGCGTCTAACAATGCCATAGATATCAATTCGCAAGAGAACTACTACAAGCAGCAAACGGATCCACCCAGCTGGGCAACCTCTAGAGAGCCGAGCATCAACCACATTGACATTGATGACAAACTCAAGCCAGAAGCCACCGCCAATGCCAATGGTCCTCCTCCTCCACCTGCTGCTCCAACTACCTTGTGGGGTCGATTCACTGCCAGCAAAACTCGAGTCGCATTGTTTGTAACATCGATTACATTGCTCGTCTTGGCTGCCATTGTCATTCCATTGGTCATCTTTGGCATCAGCGCAAAAGATGAGCATCAAGGCAACTCTCGCAACAACCAAAACAACAATCCTCATCTCATTACGCCTGGTTCGCCAGACTACAAGGATCCCTTTGACGACTCTGTTCAAGCCCACAATTTTACGCCTCCTCTCAACAAGCCTTTCCGCTACAATGCTGAAGATCGTATTCGTGGCATCAATCTGGGCGGGTGGCTCGTGCTGGAGCCTTTCATTACGCCCAAGCTATTTGAGCAATTTGGACCTAATCAAACTGTCATTGACGAATGGAGCCTATGTGAACGTTTGGGACCCGAGGAAGCCAAGCGACAATTACAACATCACTACGAAACCTTCATTACAGAAGCCGATTTCAAGAAAATAGCCGAGATGGGGTTCAATCATGTTCGCATTCCTACCGGGCACTGGGCAGTTCAAGTCTTGGGTGATGAACCGTATGTTCCCTTCATCTCCTGGCAGTATCTTCTGCAAGGCGTCCAATGGGCCAGAAAGTACGGGCTCCGTGTGATGGTGGAATTGCACACAGCTCCTGGATCACAAAATGGCTGGAATCACTCTGGTAAATCGGGCGTAGTCGGCTTCTTGAACGGTACTGAGGGCGAGTCCAACGCAGACAGAACACTTCAAATTGCAACCGAAATGATTCGATTTTTTGATAAACCCGAGTGGGCCAACGTGGTTCCTTTGTTTGGTGTACTCAATGAGCCTGCCATGATGAAAATCCCTGAGGTTAAGGTCAAGAGCTGGTATCAATCAAGTTATAATGCTATCCGTAAGCTACTTGGCCCTGGCCGTGGTCCTCTGTTGACCTACCATGATGGCTTTTTCTCTCTCAGTAGCTGGAACGGGTTCTTTGGAAAGCAATACGAGCGTGTGATTCTGGAGACACATTTGTACATGATCTTCAACAATGGCCTTGTATCCATGCCGAGAAACCAGCAATCTGAGTTCCCATGCACTGCTTGGAAGAAAGACATTAGCGAGGCATCGATAAATGTGGGTCCTACCATGGTGGGTGAGTTCTCTGTCGCTACAAACGACTGTGCCAAGTACTTGAACGGTGTTGGTTTGGGCGCACGCTACGATGGAACACTGGAGCAAGAAGGAGCACCCACAGCACCTGTCTGTCCCACTTGCACTTGTGAAGGTGTGGATGACTGGACACGATTTACTCCTGAATACAAAGAGTTCTTGCTGCAGTTCATGGAGAAGCAAATGGATGCCTATGAAGCGGGTGTTGGCTGGTTTTACTGGACATACAAGACGGAGGACCACGTTAATCCTCATTGGGATTATCTGCTCGCTTGGGAACAGGGTTATGCTCCAAAGAATGTCAATTTACGCACCAACTCATGTGCACCCATCAAAAAGCAACTAGAATAGTGCCACTTTCATATATTTATTCATCATTTAATAAACTTATTTTCCCTTCCACTAGCAATGTCTCCTTGACAGGTGTATAGGGCTCTTCTACATCAATCTCTTGCTCCCGCCTGTGCTGCTTCATCCTGTGCTGATGCTGCTGCTTGGATATCTTGTGTGCTTGCTGGATAGCAGAATTTATAATGTCGCCTGTAGTTGTTAATAGTTTACCCATCACTACTCGCAGGACGTGGTTGTACCAGAACGACACCAATGGCACTGACTGAATCAAGCCTTCCAACGTCCAACTATCCTCTTGTCTGTAGATCTTCAATAAGCCACTATCACACTCTGTTTCTCGGAAATACAGTGTTGTGATGGCTGGCACTTGCAACTGTACGAAACTGGGAAACACTCTGGGCGTCAAGTTGTGAATGAGATGGATCACTGCAGTGTGTCCATCAAACACGATATTCGTTATAGTGGGCTCTTTTCGATTCATGGCTTGCCATACTGTATACATGTACTGTATATTGTCCACTCCGTCTGTGCTCATCACTGGTGATACCAAGGTGGCATCTTGAAAAAAGTAGTATTCCAGTATTCGCTTCCTTTTGACGGTGTCATATGAAAACAGGTCTTGAATGATATCTATGGTAGTATGTGCGTCATGTTATATATACATAGTATGCTCTAGTATGTGTCTATGTGTGTGTAAATATATACTTCTTATCAGATTGTATGATGATAGCTCATTACAATGGTCAGAATCAGACATGGTAAAAAGAAAATGTATACAAGAAAGAGAGAAACGAGAGAAGCCAGTGAAATGTATCCCAATGAACCCCATGGTTAATTGGTACGTTACACATGATATTCATTTGATTCAAGCAGTAAGAGTTTTGCTTAAGCCCTTAAAAGCATGGTCATGATAGGCGTAGTCAAGACATTATCATGCGACCAGCTCCAATGCTGGGACGCTCCTAATTTGAACAGTATAATATGAGTCATCTAGTAAATGTTCATTGAGGGCCACCATTCAGGGCAACTTTCGCGACCAAATCCTGAGATATTATACTGTAGCTTATGTAATCGTTTTGCTATTGTTACCGGATTTTGTCTTCAAGTTCGAATTTGAAAAACGCTTGTTTGATCTAGTAAAAACTGTTGGTCAAACTTGGTAAGAAACACAATAGGAGTAACATAAAAATCGTAATTTAGGTAGTATATATAGGTATAAGGGCAAGTATTGCACTCTCCTCAGTACCGCAAGACATATTTATCACTTATAAAACTTTTGAAAATGCCTCGTATTCTATTTATCAATTGAAAGCAACCAAGCCCAAAAAATAATTTAAAGAGGTATCATACTGTACACTAAAGAGCTTAACATTAAACAAGTGATTATGAAAGGTGGCATTACGCAATCTGAAGCTGCCAAATGATACGGTGCGTCCGCTTTCACCGCTAACTATATCTAGAACATTTGACATACTGAAGGTCGTATGGAAAAGCAATGAACATCTCCATTCGGTCAAGTATAGATTTCCATGGTGTTAAAACGTATCTATGAAGACTGTCAGGGACGGTACGGCCGGAGAGATTTTCAGGGATTTTGTTCCTATGAGCATAAAAAATTGGGCGATACTAATGCAGACCCTCATTTCTTTGCAATGGACGATGATTGTATCCACAAAGCACTCACATTAAAAGGGCTGTATATAGACTCAAATCACCAAATGTGCTTGCTACCTCCGGACTCACCATTCCTGTGGCTCATTGGGGAATGCTACTCCCAGTTAAAAAAAACTTGGTCGAAAGAAAACCTAATTTGAGAGGGGATGAGGCATTAATTGAGCACGTAAGACAGAATACTCATAACGTTCTTGAGCAGAATAGTCCAAACAATGCTTACTTAGTAATGCAGCTAACAATTCATGTTGTGCCTGGATAATTATGAATAATGTTTTTCGTTGAACAGATTGTTCCACTTATATATGCTTTGCGAGTCGCCACGGTTTTCATCTTTCTATGTTGAATGTACATGACAAACATCAATTTAGCAGCTTCAATCTGACCACATTTATTCATTTGAATTTCATTGTAGCTTTTTTATTGCGATTGGTGGCACCATTTGGTATACACAAGAGTCATGCGTCTTCAATCATGACTAGAAAAGAAGCGTTGAAAAAGAAGAAAAAAAAAGATTTTTATTTTGGCCTGTCTTGCATAATCATAATCTAATATGCATCTTGTTTATATACCACACATCTAAAGAGATATCACCAATAGCCGCAACACTGCAAAGTAGTATATTTACATGATATCTATACCTACATCACCATCTCTATGTGCTACGAGCCTTTCCCCACATCGGGTGGTTTCCTGACCTACGCTTCGCCTCGGTGGAAACCAACTTACGTTGAGGCGACTCGTGCTGCTACAGACCCTTAGCTTATATCACAAAACTAATAATAGCTAAAAATTTTGAATTTCTCTCTTATATACTAGTACTTTTTGATTCAAAAAAAGCATCAACTGTCCTCATGAAGCCATTGTTAGTAGTATCTAAACATATTTAGAAGTCCGACATCGTTTCTGTCTCGATTCGTTGGTTTTAATCACAAATCGACCTGTTTGATCTATTTTTCAAGATTTGAGTGTATGAAGTGTGATGTTAATCCAAAACTCTCTTAAGCTTCCTTGGAATACTTTTCATGACGCATCCAATCGTGCAAAAAAAAAAAATAGGTGTTTTGTATACACTTCTTGAGCAACTCTGAAA
>DF836319.1:123299-135188 GCA_000950595.1 Mucor ambiguus | reverse complement strand
TTAGATAATATATGAGATTTGGGGGGAGGGGAAGGAGAGGACAAGAAGAAACAAGCATCATCACATTGATTACATGATACGAGTCCATCATAAAACTCTTCTCACACCAAAGCAGCTAATACACTTAAAGAACCCACACATGATGTAACTCTGTGTGTAAAAAGAAACGAGAGACACCGTTCATCTACTATCTATTTCCCTCTCTCTCTCTCCGTCCAATTAACCTACTTTTATATGGAATTACGCTTTTTAGACATTACCTTTTGATGCCCAGAAATCTATCTGGAGTTTTAAACTAAATGTATAAGCTTTTGCTTAGTATCTTATTCCACGCTATCAATGATAGAAAAAGCAGCTCATTTTGTAAATTCATTTGGTCGCCGCTGTCGTAGGTGTGATAAATGCAGTCTGTATGGAATAGACTAAATCAAGATGGTTCGCATGGAAAGCAGTAGCTTTAGTCTGTGTGTGCCCTCGGTTTTAAGGGACCACCAAACACACACTGACACAAGATCTCCCCCACTCCTATAAAAGAAACTCTATTTCCACATCTCATGTCTTTTTTTTTTCTCTCTCTCTCTTTTTTTCTCTATATTTATTTTTAATTTATATCAGAAATGGATCAGAAACCTAAACTTGTTCGGGATCAGAGTCGACCATCATCGTCACCATCATCTGCATTTTGCACTCTAAAGAATACCATCTTAAAGTATGAAGCAGGTACGTAACAAATCTCTCTCAACTGTTGGTTGGATCACAAAATAAATTGATGTTTCTGTTGTAGAACTGTCTGGCTCTGTTGTGTTATCCGTTATCATCTATTATTTACTTGGAGACCCTCTTGCTAGTCAATTCTTGTTTGTCTCTCATGAAGTAGGACCCAACCAATACGATAAAGGTGTTGGCGATATCTACTTTGTCTTTTTCTGGACCATCATGTTTACCTTCTTGCGTGCTGCTTTCATCAAATACATCTACCTTCCAGCATCAAGCTATTTCAACATTGGAGAGGCCTCTAAAAGACAAAGAGTAGCAGAGCAAAGCTATATTCTCGCTTATTATGTGGTCTTTGGTTCTGCTGGCATGGTTTGTGTGATCTGCTTTGCATGACAACATTTAGCTGGCTAAACTAACCAATTCCTTTTCATGTAGTACATCATGTACCATAGCCCCCATTGGTTCAATACGTCTCAATACTGGATTGACTATCCTCATGTGTTGATCTCGAGAGACATGAAGAATTACTATCTGATGCAGCTGGCATTTTGGATTCAACAAATCTATGGCCTTCACATTGAAAAGCGCAGAAAGGATCATGTAGCCATGCTTTCTCATCATATTATTACCATTTTGTTGGTAGGCTCAAGTTATATCTCTAATCTCACTCGTGTTGGTAATGCTGTTCTCTGCTGTATGGATCTCTGCGACATCTTCTTGTCGGTAAGTATACCCGAAACTGGTTTCTCTGTCACTATGGAGCGCCATTTCTAATCCTACATCTATAATGATAGCTTGCCAAGATTTTGAAATATCTGGGATTCACCAATGTCTGCAACATCGCATTTGGTTTATTTGCCATCTCTTGGCCTATCACTCGTCATGTCTTTTTCTCGGTTGTTACATGGAGTGTCGCAGGTATGGATTCACAGTTACCGAAGAAAAGCTTATTATTAACGTCTCCGAAAATTATAGTTGAGCCCGCACGTTATTTTGATATGGAATGGGATCCTGCCAAGGGAAAATATTTTACATTGACAACCCAAAAGATGTTTGTGGGGCTCTTGATGGCATTGAATGTCATCATGTTTTACTGGTTCCTCATGATTGTTAAAGTCATTGCAAGACTCTTTACTGGTAATGAGATTGACGATACTCGTAGCGACGATGAAGACGAGAGTGATGTGGATAGTGATGAATTTCAGAGAAATCCTGAAGTATGGTAAGCTGCTAAACCTTGTTTTTCCCAGATTTTTCCCTCTTATGACTAATGTATCATCTTTATTACAGTCCGGATCAAGAAAAGAAACCTTCATACAGTAACAAGGATTAGACATCCAGTCCACCCTTTTCCATTTTTTTCTTTGCATCTACCATCACCTCATTCTATAAATTGCCATATACCTCTCCTCTTCTTTCTGTTGTTCATGTATTTTTATTCAAAGAAATAAGCAAATAAACACTCAATACTACTCAACTATACGAGTAGCCCCTTGAATCCTTCCAAGAAATCCTTCGGCAACTCCTTCACAGGTCTTCTAGTAACGGGATCTACAAAAACATGGGTGAAACCACCTACTACACAAGCCAGTGGATTATCTTGCTCAAAGATACCCACGCGATACGTAACGCTGGATTTTCCAATCTTGGAAATGCTAAGGCCAGCATGAATCATACTGGGGTAAGAAGCTGAAGCATAAAAATTGGCTTGACTGGCCACCACCAATCCAATGGGTTTGGTCTTGTTGTCGCTGCTTGTGTCTAATCCACATTTCTTGATCAGGTACTCGTTGATGATGGTGTCAAAATAGTGATAATAGACACTATTGTTGATATGAGCATACATGTCGCAATCACTGAATCTATATGGCTATATATATTAGATGATGCTACGAGACAGCTCATCCAGCATGCTGTACCTCGTTTGAATTGGCAAATAGTATTTATAATCTTGTCGGTTACGGAATGTCTCTTTTAACGGTTGTTTCGTTGAGGCAGTCGTGGCAGCTGCAGTTGTAGCCATGCCGCGGCTACTACTCAAGTGGCTTGCAAGCAATGAAATTCGTCTTTGACTACTTGACATGGTGCAGTTTGGTGGAAAAAGAGAAGGTGTAAATATGATTAGTCAAGCTGCTGCCGTGGGGTAATTTTCTAATGCTGCTTGTGTGTGACATTGACTGTTCTAATGCAGCAGCCATCCGTAGATTGGTGTATAGAAACATCCAACAGTGATCCATTCAACCATTCAGTGTGCTCGACAATAAGACCAAGCCTACTCTTGAAGGAGCCTAACATGCATATTGACGTGGGAAGCGACCTTGCTTCTATACAAATCTTGAGAAAAAGCTGGCTCAGGGGTAAGGCCATACCATTCTATACAGGTACGCACAACGAAAATCATCTGAAACAAATGTCAAATGTATCTAAAAGGCTGCATTTCAGCCCTACAGTGATAAAAGCACCACTCTGCAAACACCACAACGACATCAATCCACTTGATCTCAGCACCACCGCCTACAGAAGCCGGCTTGTACGACGAAACTTTCTCTCGTGTGTACGACACAGCTGTTGAGTCGGGTTTACAGTGATAATTGCTCGAAATAGTAAAGAGCAAATTAAGCTATTTCATTCTGAAAGATGAATAGTGCGTTACACATCTCGCTTATATACCAAACGGAATCACCAGTTTTCAGAGCCATCATTATGATTACATGTTTATTCAAATCGTCAGCTTAGTGCCAATGCATTCAAACAGAAGAAAATGGTGTGAGAAAACTCGGATAGAATCGTACAATGTATTTATTTGGCTTCTCCAGCAACCCCAAGATCTACTTGTTCAACGTTGGATCCGCAGGTATATACCTTCACACAGCCATCTAGAACATGTGCATGGTATGAATGAGTACGCCAATGATACCTTCATGCTATATCGTATACATTACCATCGCCACAAGAGAATATCAGAGGCCGATATGGGTGGAAAATGACGTCCCGTACTTCCATATCTTGATGTTCTTTGATGATTGCAGTAACTTGGCCAGACTTCATATTAAAGACAAATACTTGTCCATATATAGTTGGTGCTAATAAATAACGGCCATTGGAAGTGATTTTGACTAGCCAGGAATTAGCGTGGTATCTAGATGTGATGCGAAAATGTGAATACCGCCAAATACTCTCTGTATAGGAAAACACACTCTACTCTTCGTGTTGATAAGTCTTGCATTGTTCCAATGTGAACCTGTCTTGCGCTTTGGTAGGATAGATCAGCTTATGCAATGTACATGTATTGGGTTTTGATGCTATAATTATAACATGTTGAATAGAGTTTCTTTTTCCTACTTGCTTGTGTTATACTAGCCAACTTACAGACTCCTTCGCTTTGGTCACACAGTTCAGCACCTCGACTGATAAGCCATGCATATTGACTTTGGCCACTAGGCGTATCATCATCCAGCCAATCAATAAATTTAGCGCAATCACAATAGGAAGAATACATGCTCGGGAATGTCTGAATCAGCACTGCTTGTTCGAAATCATACAGTCGCAAATGTTCGTCTGTAGCTGCGATAAAGTATCTGTTGCCTGTGTTTGGTAGGAAAGAAACAGTGAATGCCATGCAAGTAACATCATCTTTCATCTTGGTAGATGCTATCAAAGTCTGCCAATCCGCAGCCATATGCCATTTACGAATGGAACCATCCTGACTTGTAGAAATCAAGTAGTTTTGTTCCATAAAGACCACCTTTTTGATAGTTAGAATCTCCTCTTCGTGTCCCTCTAATCTTGCTACCAATTTGTTCTCACACACATCGAATATCTTTATATCGCAAGGTAGAATATGGTTATCCGCATCATCGGCAGACCATCGATATCGATCTTTTGATTTGCCTCCAACAGCAAGCATTCCATTGGGTGTCAGTGTCCCGCAATAGAATTCGTCAATGTGCTTTTCATCAGTGTCTCTTAGCTTGCGAACAAGTCGAAAGTCGTCCTGAACATCGTATATTTTGACAGCACCTGTGTTGGAGTAGGTTACAAGAAGAGTGCCATCGTCGGACAGCGTCATACTTGTAATGGGGCCTTGGTCTGTCATGGTGCACGGGATACTGACCAGTGGAGATTGCGAGTTTATGGTTTTAATCATATGGCTATCAGCGACATTGGCATGGAATTTCCAATAGGTGTCTGGGTATTTCTTGGCGAGCTCTTTTGTGCGTTGTTCGTCCCATGCGCCATGTACTGTGGCATCTGTGTTGGTAGAGATTGTGGTTATGGGCTGCAATGCGATTAGCTAAGCGAATGATGATGTGAGCTTATTATCTCTTGATTACCGTGGGTTGCTTCTTTTTTGATTTGGTGGTCTTTGCGCTGGGTCTGCTTCTAGGCTTGTACTCTCCATGGTCATCCTCGTTCTCTATGCCAGTATTAAAATCAGACCCAAAATCATCGGCTTCCTTATACGAGATGCGTTCCCTCTTGCTGCGTTTTGACATTGCTAAAATAGAATGGATGAGGATGGGGGTGGGGAATGAGAACCAAAATAAACGAAAAGGAGGTGACACATTTGCGTCGTGACTCGAGGCATGTAATACAACACGAAAGTGGATGCGCGCGCGAAGAGGTCCGTTGATATAGAGCTGTTCTCTTTATTGACAATTTGGTTACTACTATACACAATATTAATCATTCATTGGTTTTTGTACCAAAAATGCGTATAAACCCATGAACGATCTTGACTGAATCAATGCCTGTCTGGTTCTGTTCATCAGCATGTCATAGTTCCCATGATCTGTGATGCCCAGCGACTGCTTTAACCAAGGCGACAGACCATCCAGTGTACCTTGAAATAGCTGTATATAGGCATCACCAATGGGACCGCCCCATCCAAGTGGCACTTCTCGATATTCGCTCTGTAGTATCTTCATGCCTCCACCTTCTGTTAACATCAAGTCTAGTTTTGCACCTGCCGAGGCATCTAAACCGTAGGAAGCACAGAATGACTCAACTAGTCGGTGTGGTTAGTAAGCAGTTTTCATACATGGACAAGAGCGATCTATTTTACATGCTTCTGTATATGTTCTTGCAATAGGGTCTGCCGTAATGATCTAGAGAAACAACCGGTTAGTGCTTTCTGCTGCATACATGACTCAATGGTGTGCAGGCATTTACTCGCATGTCCAATTCCACACATTGGAAGCATCCACCTTCTTTGAGCACTCGCTTGATTTCTGATATAATAAAAGGCCATTCGTTTGTTCTAAAAGCTAAAACAACGAATCTGTCGATTGCGGTTACATTTCTGATGGGCAGCCTGACATGCTACCAAACTACATACCTCATTTGAACGAAATCTATGGGCAGCGTATGAGTAACAAAGAAGAGTCAGTGTTTTTGATAATCACAAGCATGTACAAACCAAAAGTTTTATCGGGATACGGTATTCCCTGTAGTACATCTGCCTCTGTAAAAGTGAGGTTTACAGGTCGAATCACCTGAGGCCATAAACTACACATATCAATGCCAGTAAAACGACAATTGGGGTATTCTAAGCTGGTTTCGCATAGCCAAGTTGCAGGTCCACAGCATACATCAAGCACCTCGAGCCCTTCATTTTGGAAATCCAACGACTTTAATGCTTCAATCATAATGTTACTAGATACAAAAATGGTATCAACTCCCTACTTCTTTTTCTTTCTCAAAATTCATGCAAACTAAGAAAAATGGCACTTACAATCCCAACAGCTCTTTTGTTACAAAATGTTCTTCATGCAAGCGATCAATCTCTTTGTCGTCTTTGGGCAACATGTAAGAACTCGATTCATTGGCATGATACGTTCTGCCGTATATGATGCGTTTATCTGATTTGACGGGCACCTTTTTCTCCTCATTGACCGAATTGGATTTGCTGTTTCTCAGGGTGGAAGATTTAGACTTTCTTGCCTTGATGGATGATGGAGAACTGTTGCTATTGTGTCTGTGATGATGGCGATGTTGATGATGTTGATGAACATGAGCATTAGGTGGATCACGTGAGATATTACCGCCCATAGTATATAGGACAAAAAATGGGATGAAAGTGAAAGAAAAAGAAGAGATAAAAGGAAAGAGAGTAGATGTAGTATATATATATATACATCACATCCTGTTGTTGTTGCACCAAAGCCTTTTGTATATAAAGGGAAACTCCTGATGATTGGGGGATCAGCGGAGAGAAAGAAAGAGACAGAGAGACGAATGTGTGTATGTGTGTGTGTGCATTCTGTGTCTTCCATAGTATACTGTGCAATGGCAATGTTACCTTTTTGTAATTTGTTTATAGCACACATGTACACAACCGTACAAAACCAAGTGCCATGTATTCATTGTCATCTGGAATACAAGGCTCTGTATGGCACAAAGAAATCCGCTTTCTCCAAAACTGGACCCTCGATTTTAACCCTTCAGAAAAAAAAATTACATGATGAGATAATAATGTGCTCCCTACCATGTAGCATATTCTATTCTTTTGTGCTTATTGTGCTTGTCCAGCACATACAGCAGTCAATGTCAATAGCATAATATGAAATAGAGCCCCTCTCCTCCTCCTTCTCATTCTCCTTCTCCTCGCTTTTGTTTTGGTTGTTGTCTATTACATTTCTTCTCCTCTTGCTCTCCTCCTATAAGTGGGGAATAATTTTCATCTATTAAAATATATATATGGATTGAAATAAAATCATCTCTTTCACTTTACTGTGTGTGAAGAAAAGAACGAGGGAGGGGGAAGGTATATGGCTTCATTGATGTATTTGCAAAATCCAGGATGGAATAAATAATGCAAATTTAAGGAGTCTACAAGGGAGCATCAAAGAGCATATAGACAATAACGAAATTGCCTCTCAAGTAACTGTACGTTGCATATATTTCAATAAAGAGTGTGTCTTTATTTATTCATCTTCACCATCATCATCATCATCATCATCATCATCATCATCATCGGTATAAATGTAATCTGCATCATCACCAAAATCCAGTTCCAATGTCTTTTGGTAGAGAGCATAAGCAGTTAAACCTTGGATAGCACAGTACTCGAGAACTTCTGCGGGCACTTTTGGACGCTCCCAGAATGTACCGCCAAACTTTTTGTTGTTCATGCTTACCCAAATGTCATACTCTTGCTTGCATTCAAAATACTTTATCAAATCAGGCCAGTCTTCCAGGTATTTTTCAACAGCGTCAGAAAAAGATAAAGCAGTATCGTTATCCATCACTTTGAGACCTAGATCCACAGTGGGTCCCATTTCAAAGCCCAATATTTGCACAAACGATTCCATGATAAATCCAGGGCACCAACTGATTCGTTTGACAGAGGGATCAGACAGCAAGCGGCCAAACACAGTAGACTTGAATCGAGGCTGGTTACGAATTTGACATGCCTTCTCCAGGACGCAGGTATACGATTCTCCCGTGCTGAGGTACAGTTGCAATGCCTTGAGCAGAAATTCCTTGGACTTGGATTCGACTGTGTGGAAACAGACAGTGACAGTAAAAGGTTGGTCAGGTACAATTATCATATCCAATTGCTCAAACGACTCCAATGTGAGCATTGCCAGTTCTTGATCCCGATCAAAGCTGTTTGGGTAGATGGCATCCACAAATGTCTTCAGAGCATCCACTGCTTTATTGTGTTTTGCTACTTCAGGCTCGGATGGCAGCTTCATCTTGAGTCCAACATCGTCAATAATAGCATCCTTCTCAGAAAGACGCCTTGAGCCACTAAAGAATTCATACGGGTTTTCATCGTCGTCGTCATCGTCGTCGTCGTCATCAGAATCAGAATCACTATCTGCATCGCCTGGTCCCATGGTACGAGGCCCACTGAAATGCTTACGAATGGGTATTTGATTCATCTTCATCTCCATGGTATCGGGTCGTTCTTCCTCTTTTGACCAATTATCTCCGCCGTCTTGAGCCAAAGGATCCTGAGTACGATGGCCAGCGACCACACCAGCCGTTGTGTTGAACTTGATGGCTTCCTTCTTGCTTGGACTAGTGGATCCACCTGCTGCTGCTGCTTTTCTCTTGGCTTCTTCCTTTTCAAAGTCGGTCAATTCACCATCAATGCCTTTCTTCCACTTTTTACCAATTGTATTTGCAAATGAGGCCCAAGAAGCAGCTCCAACACCATCCACTGCATCTTGACTCCACGTAAACGATCCGCCTTGATCTCTTGCAGCAATGCGACTTTGAAATTCAGAGGCATACTTTTCTTTACTAGGTTTACTACCAAACCCGGCCGCTGTAGTAGGAGTAGTAGTAGTAGCAACAGTAGCAGGTGGTTTACCAGATGAAGAAGTAGAGCTTGCAGGTGCAACCACAGGTGGTGCAGAATGACTTGAAGTAGGTGCTTGTGAGGAACAGGCCACATTTGCGAATGATTTACGAGGTGAGCGCGTTACATTAAAGTTGTTGCGAGGAGAATAAAGCACAGGTTTGGGTAAATGGTGAGCCTGCTGCTGCTGCTGTGGTGGCGGCTGTTGCTGGTATTGCGTGTGATATGATTGAGCAGGGGAAGATACCGCTTGGTATGAATATGGTTTGTTCTGGTATGCGTTTTGTGTAGGAGGTCGACTAAACTGATGTTGAGGCGATGTGTGTGTCTTTTGCTGGCTGAAAGTTGGAGATACAACTGTAGGTGGTGGTATGGGCTGTCTCAAAGGTACAGGAGCAGATACAACGGGAGATACAGAAGCAGCAGCAGCAACAGGAGATGGCTTGGGTTCTGGCACAGACGCTTCTGCAGTGGGTGGGTCATAATCAGAGCTAGTTGATTCGAGAACAGCGCCAGCATTCGAGACAGCAGGGCTCTTAAACGCTTGACCCCCAAAGAAGGGTTGGGATGTTGGATCAAAATCTCCCCAGCTTTCATAATTCACTACCTCTGCAACAGGTGTCTTGCTGATAGTACCATTCTTAGAAAACCTCATGGTTCCAGCTTGACGGTCATAATCATCCAGATCATCCACAATGACGCTGTCTTTTCGTGGGCCGCTAGAGGAAGCGCCAGAAGCACTCGACTCGCCACCGTAAGTCTGATGCTCTTTTCTTGCAGATTCCTTGACAGAGAGTATAATTGCTTCTTGTATGTCCTTTTGAAATCGTGTATCATTGTCGTCATATCCATCATCCGTCTCGGGTTGAGGTGACAAGCGAGCGAGATACTCTTCCTCTTCGTTGTTTCGACTTTGCTTATTATTGTTACTATAACGATACGTAGGCGAGACTGATTTGTAATTGGTATTCCAATGAGTCTTGGGAGTCGCAGGGATTTTACCGTTTTTTGAGGAGGACGAATTGGTAGGAGAAGCAATCCCTTGCGCTCGTTGCTGATGGAATCGGTTGAGTGCTTTCTCTGATTGGTTGCTTAAAGTGTATGGCCAATAAAACTTCTCGTCGCTAGGATAATGTGTGGTATATTCATGTAACGCATGTACACTTAGTACGTCGAAGACAGAATACACCAGTGCTTTGGGTGGCAGAGGGTTTCTTGCCCAGATGCAATCATCATCCTTGTAAAAGAAACCTTCACTATAGTGCTTTGCCTTTCTGAAAGCTTCCAAACCATCCCACTGATCCGCAAATTTCACTGTGGCAGCTTCCAAATTCATCGTTTCCACTGCGATTGGCATGAGCTTTGCTTGAAGATCCAGCACAGGTGCTTGCTCTATCGACTTGAAGTAAGATTCAATCGCCATTGCATCAGGACGATACGACCATCCAACAATATTCACTCCATCATCTTCCAATATCGGTTTCAGTTTTGCTGATAGAACATCGAACCCCACAGAGTCCACCTGAATAGCGAAGCCCTTTATACTGGAGACACCAATTTGTAATAACTTGAGTTCAGGCAATGACTTCTTGACAGATTGAAACTCACAATCAATGGCAATGTACTTTGCTTTTCTGATCTCTTGAATGGCTTCATCGAGTTGTTGTTCATTGGATACAAACATGCAAATGGCGATCTTGTGGTTGCTTAATGGCACTTCGATACGAGAAGGACTCACTTGATACCAATCGTCTTCCATCTCGTTATGTGAGTTATTGTGCCATGGTCTCTTTCCTGCTTGATGCGATTGCTGTAGTTGCGGTTGCGGTTGCGGTTGAGGCTGCTGCGGTTGCTGTTGTTGTCGTGCTGGTGATGCTATATGTTGTGGTGACGATTGCCTTGTCTCCTTTAGCTTGTTAAAATCATCGCCACCAGCTACAATATCACGAAGAGCTTCAAGTGCTTTATTGACCCCTTTAACATTTCTCTTTTCAAAGACTGAGAGCAGACCCAACAAAGCTTCGGCTGATTTGTATGTACACTTCCAGTATTCATGTTCTGATATTTCCATTTGTGGCATGTTGCTGTTATCGTTGATGCTTAACATGAATTACTTGAGTATCATGTAAAAGCTTTTCCGTTCTCTTGTTCTGCAATGTGAGAGAAAAAAGAGAAAAAAGGGGGGCGCGCGACAGTCTACATCATGATTAAATATCTGACTGACAGTCGCTTCTGCTTTATATCCCATTCCATTTCCCGCTACTCTAGAAGGTATAGCATACCACTTGGAACGAGTAGTCAACCAGTTTGTTGAATGATGAAAAACTTGCCATGTTTCTGTCCGAGCACTTTGAATGTATGTATTTATGGATTCATAGCTGTTAGCAAATCCATCATTTGTTTTCTATATCAGAAGCTGCTCGTCTCAATGATTGATCTTTCAAAACCACACATTCTCGTTTGGGTTTCTATTTTATGGCCACCAAAGCAAATCTCATAACTCACCACCACCACAGGCTTCTGATATATACAAACAATACAAGGGGAATAACCAGAAATACGACTCAAAGAGTTTGCTTTGTGAATACATAGAACAATGATATATTTTCTTTGTTTAGGGCTTTCTCCCTTGAGTAATGCCAAAAATGGTGGATTTTGATAATAATTACTGTAAATGACTCAAGAGAACAAAGAGATCATCAGTAGAATTAATAAGCTGTTATATTAAACCGAGAAGCAGAGCCTATTGTTTGGAATTCATAATATTGAGTATCTATTGCCGCATAAATTGGATTTCCTATTAGTACTAGCCGTTTGATCTCGCTATGCTCAATGACGGCGTCGCCCTGCGGGTTTCGTTT
>DF836319.1:104706-117398 GCA_000950595.1 Mucor ambiguus | reverse complement strand
TTTGTGGGGACAGGCAAAGAGGAAGTGTTCCAATGTTTCGGTGGATGAGTGGCAGATCCTACAAAAGGGGTGGTGGATACGAGCAATTGGGCAAAATAGATCATGCAAGTCGTATTTCGACTACAATATTGCCATTTCGAGACAGAAAACGGTAAGCGGAGCTTTAACTAATTTGGTGGCTGGCAGCCTACCAAAGCTTGAAGGCAATCAATGTTTGCGAAGCTAATAAGAAGGGGATCGTGAATTGAAGGGCACTAAAAATTGGCCCGTATACTTTTATTTGCTTCTATTAAGTACTTAAATATATGATCGATTTAATCGCCAAGCCAGTGAGAAACATAAAATTCAACATTACCTAGGTACCTTGGTTTTAAACCTTAGCATGCTACTGCAAACGAAATAACCTGCATAAAAACAGTTGTTTATAGATACAAGCTATTTTTTAATTGTAGCACTTCTTGGATTTTGATAGAACGTTTGAGTTAAATCACAGGCAAATTCATAAAGCCATGGCATTGGACTGAGTAATCGTATCTTAAGATTGTGCTACTGCTATAACGTTTACCACAAGAATAGATATGTGGGCGCGATGTTTTTCTGTATATTGCATGTCTAGTACACATCAATTTATTCTGTGAATTAACAAGGGAATGCAGATCCACATCATCGCAATAATGAACCTCTTTCCTCATCAGTTATCATGCCAAGTTTCAAGCCTTCAAATTTAAGCTCATAGCAAGTTGTAAGTACAAATTCAACGCCCAAGACGTTACATGTTGGGCTACTATTCACTAAGAGACTTGTGATGGGTCACTCCAAGGCCCTCAAGTAGATCAGCGACTATGAGAAGCATGTGAAAAGTATCAAGCACAAAAGGATTCAATCACAAGCCCAATCATGTTGCAGACATTCAGAGCATTCGAATAAATGCCACCCCTTTATCCCCGCTCAAAACAAAACGTTCTGTTCTCTGTTTCTGTACACACTTGCAAAATATCAGCATGCCCTTGTTGGTAGCCAGGTTTGCGTTTAGGCCGTGTTCGAAACCGGTAAGAAAATAGATACACTAATCAACCTTGTTTATCATGTTGCTGATGCCCTATCACTAGGCCTTAGGTCTGCTTCAAACACATGTAAAGAGCAACTTGAAAAGACACTTTTCTCAGCAACAACAACCACGAACATTCATCTCAAATTGGAGGTAGTATTTAGTCGTTGCTGTACATAGTATTGGCATTGATGAAAAGCATTATGTACTATAGCGACAGCTCACTTGTCAGACTCGCCACTATGAAATCAACCTTGACATTATTCAAATCTCATTCTGTACCTCTCGTCTCGCTAGCAGTTGGACTACGATTCGCACAACCATCCAAAATCGTATACTGCGATGCCGCCTTTGCCTACAAACAGCAACCTGTCCTAATCACCGAAGCTGTCACCAAGACCAAAGTGCTCGACCACATCTTGCCACTACCAGCAGAAAAAGTCAGCATTGCACAGGATATTTGGGATTTAGTGAAGCCGGATTTAGTTTTATTGGGATTGATTGTACTGACAGCTGTGGGTGCTGCCATAGTTCAACTGCAAACACCACTGGTGACAGGCCAATTGATCAACGTCTTGTCCAGCAGTGTGCAAGCAGCAGCAGATGGATTGGGCGCATTGACGATCCGCGATTTGAATGTACCCGCTTTGAAATTATTTG
Source organism: Mucor ambiguus (assembly GCA_000950595.1). Taxonomy (NCBI): domain Eukaryota; kingdom Fungi; phylum Mucoromycota; class Mucoromycetes; order Mucorales; family Mucoraceae; genus Mucor; species Mucor ambiguus. The sequence continues at coordinate 115,690 of DF836319.1, read as the reverse complement.
GACTTTTAACGGCACAAGGATTTTTGACATTTGCTCATATTTCGTTAGTATCTGCCTTTGGTGAGAATGTGGCAAAACGATTGCGTGCAAAGTTGTTTTCGGCTATCATCAGACAGGATATCTCGTTTTTCGATTGCCATCGTAGTGGTGAACTTGTGAGTCGTTTGACAGCAGATGTCTCTGACTTTAAGGTATGGTAGTATGGACATGTCATTTGAATGTCGTGTGCTGACGCATGTATCCATAGAGCACCTTTAAGCAGCTGGTCACTCAGGGTCTCAAGTCTGTCACTCAAACCATTGGCTCCTCTATTCAGCTATTCCGCATCTCCACATCACTGACACTGACAATGCTGGGTACAATGCCTATCCTGTATGTTTTGCTCAACATGTATGGTGCTTACCTGAGAAAGCTCAGTAAGCAAAACAAGCAACTGGACGGACATTCAGGTGGTGTTGCAGGTGAAGTGATTACCAATATGAGAACTGTAAGAGCATTTGCATCAGAGGATCGTGAAATGGAACATTACGGAGAGGCATGTCAAAAGGTAGCACACTCCAATCAACACATGGGCCTTCATATTGGCCTCTTTCAAGGGCTGACCAATATTTCTGTTGGTTGCATGGTATTGACTGTGTTGTACTATGGCGGCTCTTTGGTGGTTGAAAATAAGTTGACGAGCGGCGATCTCATGTCTTACATGCTATCCACTCAAACAGCACAACACTCTTTAGTTTCGCTTGGTGTCTTGTTTGGTCAGTCCATCAAAGCTGCTGCTTCTGCTACTCGTGTCTTTGAGTTCATTCATTTACATCCCAATGTGCCTTTGAAGGGTGGTTATAAGTTAGATCATGTGCAAGGCGATGTTGTATTCCATGATATTGACTTTAGCTACCCTACTCGTCCTGATCAAAAGGTGCTGGACAAGTTCACTTTGACTGTACCTTATGGCACTACTGTAGCACTCTGTGGTCCTTCTGGCTCTGGCAAATCTACCATTGCTTCTCTTTTGGAACGCTTTTACGAGCCCTCGGAAGGTGAGATCACTCTGGATGGACAAGATCTCAAGACATTGGATCCTTCATGGTTGAGACAAAATATCGGCTTCATCAACCAGGAACCTGTCTTGTTTGCCACCAGCATTTTGGAGAATATCCGCTATGGTCGACCTGATGCCACTATGGAAGAAGTGAGAGAAGCAGCTCGTCAAGCCAATGCCGAGGTATTTATTGAGGGCTTTCCTGACGGCTACGACACTATCGTGGGTGAGCGCGGTGCTGCTTTATCAGGCGGACAGAAGCAAAGAGTTGCTATTGCTCGCGCTATCCTCAAGGATCCTAAGATTCTGATTCTGGATGAGGTAAGTTTTTCAGACTGTATAGGTGATCCATGTTGTTCTAATATGAGTATAGGCTACCTCTGCTCTAGATAGTAAAGTATCATCATAACAGTTGATGCGCCCTTTTTTTACTCACTGATTTAATTTAGCTCACAGCGAAAGGATGGTGCAAGATGCTTTGGACAAACTGATGCACGGTAGAACTGTGCTTGTAATTGCGCATAGATTATCTACTATTAGAAAAGCAGACATGATTGTTGTGATGGGTAGAACACCAGGCAACATTTTAGAGAAAGGTTTGTCATGTCATATCTCCCATTTGATAAGTAACCCAACATCTCACATCACTTTGTAGGCACCCATGATGAATTGATGAACAATCAGTCAACTTACTTTAGACTTCATAATCAACTGGTCAATGCTGAAGAAAGCCTCTAATAAAAAGACATGTACATAGTTTGACAGGTGATGTGAGATCTCTGCTCTTGCACATTTCATAAGACCTCTCCTGAAACAGTTTTAAATTCCCCTTAAAAAAAGCATCCAACATACAATCATTTGATTCCAAGAGGGTATTTTAATAGAGTAAGAAGAAAGAGAGGTAAATAGGAGGTGTGTTGTGAGTGAGTGTGTCAGCAAGGGAAGAATCAGGGAGAGAGTGAATCGTTGTTGACCCATCCTTCACCTGTGTTAAAAAAAAGAAAAGAGTATGTAGAGTAATCATCTCTTCTGCCTTTGGTTGTATAGAAAAGGGGGATAATGACGCGAAACATGTTGCTGTAATGTCGATTATTCGTGGTGAGGAGGTCGAAGTCCAACCTTCTTGGGAAAGATGAGAGGATGCAACTGAGCGAGGTAAGTAACAGCCCACCTACAAATAAAAACATGTGAGCACTCTAAACGTGTTTTTGTCACTAGATGACAACTTACATCAAGTAGCAACAGATGAGTGACATGATGATAACAGTTCTGATGACACTATAGACGAGCAAAACATTAAGATACACTATCAACTCTCCAGACGACAAGAAACTTACGTTTGATCATTTCCCTTGGGAGTAAACACATAGGCCAAAGCACAAACGATAGCGACACCAAAGAACGCCCAAACAATGTTATATCCTGACATGTTGCTCTATATATATTTATGATATGATGATGAAGAGAAGAAAGAAAAACAGTGAGATGAAACTACAAGTGAGGTTTGCTTGTTGAAAAAGTTTCGAAACAACTAAAAAAAATCCGCTAGATCTCCGGTGTGTGTGTGTCCGTTGTGTATAAAGAAGTTCCATGAGGACAATCATCATCATTCATCCTAAATGTGACGTTGTAGGCGGGCAAGTGAATGAGCGAGATGTTGTGTAAAATGGATTTTGGTTTGTGTGAGCATCCAACGTTTTTTTTTTTTCTCTCTCTCTCTTTTTTTTCCAACTGGAGAAGGACTCTGCATAATAACAACAAGGTGAGTGTTATCCAAGCATGTAACATTGCTAGCAAGGCCCTGGTGTCCACATTTACTTTTGGTTACCATGGCAACGAGAACGCGTAATCCGCATCAGAGTTCTAAAACGCTTTTGATTAGAAATAATGCAAGCATCAACAATGGATAATGAAAGCAAATGGAAGTTTGCTCAATGCTTTGGTGATAAAGGCGAGTCTGACGATATAACAGAAGGTAAGATTCCCTCTATTACTCATCGGAAACTTTACTCAACATCTATATGAAAAAGCTGATATCATTTCTGCTGTTGAGTTTGATCACACTGGCGATTACTTGGCAACGGGTGACAAAGGTGGCAGAGTGGTGTTGTTTGAACGCAACGAGAGTGTAACTGGAATCTTTGCTCAGTGTGTATACTAATATCCATGACTCATCATATTGTATCTGTAGAAAAAATCTTGCGAATATCGTTTCCACACAGAATTTCAATCCCATGAACCAGAATTCGACTATTTAAAGAGTTTGGAAATTGAAGAGAAAATCAATCAGATCAAATGGTGCAAGAGACAGAATTCAGCACACTTTTTGCTCTCTACCAACGGTAAGGTTTTCTACTGTAACATGAAATTATTGCAAAAACTCAGCTTTACATCTTGTAGATAAAACCATCAAGCTGTGGAAAGTGTATGAACGCAGCTTAAAGACAGTGAGTGAAGTTTCTATGATGTCGGATCAAACACCAGCAGCTGTTCCTGGAAGTTTTGGTACACCTATTCATCCTACTTTGAGTATGCCAAAGATCAACCATCAAGACACCATTGTAGCTGCTGTTCCAAGACGTATTTATTCAAATGGTAAGCGGAGAGCTAAATCATTGCAAATGCATGAAAAAACCAACCCAAACTCTAAATCATCTTTTTTGGTATCTAAGCTCATGCATATCACATCAACTCGATTTCTATCAATTCGGATAGTGAGACTTATATCTCTGCTGATGATCTTCGTATCAACCTGTGGAACTTGGATATATCTGATCAGAGTTTCAGTGAGTACCATTGATAGTGGGTATCCAAAAGCATGACATGTTGATGCTTTCATGACGATAGACATTGTCGATATCAAGCCTGCCAATATGGAGGAATTGACTGAAGTCATCACCGCTGCTGAGTTCCACCCAGATCAATGCAATTTGTTCATGTACAGCAGCAGTAAAGGCACCATCAAATTGGCCGATATGAGAGAAGCTGCCTTGTGTGATCAGAATGCAAAGGGTAAGTGTAGTGGATGAGGCTGTACGATTGAGACGCTAATGTATCTATATAATTAGTTTTCGAGGAACCCGAGGACCCGTCCAACAGATCCTTCTTTTCCGAAATCATTTCCTCCATTTCTGATGTCAAGTTTAGTCAAGATGGCCGTTACATTTTGTCTCGCGATTACCTAACACTAAAGATTTGGGACATCAATATGGAAAAGAAACCAGTTCGGACCATCAATATCCACGACAACCTTAGATCAAAGCTATGCGATCTCTACGAAAACGATTGCATCTTTGACAAATTTGAATGTACATTCAGTGGCGATGGTAGCCATATGATGACAGGATCTTACAGTAACGATATCCACATTTACGGACGAGAGGAGGGCAATGAGGAGGTGACTTTGCAAGCAGACAAGAGTGCATTCAAAGCAAAGAAGTTGGGGTCTGCAAAGAACAAGATTACAATGAGTCAAGGCAATCGAGCTGCTAATAGTGCTGCTGTGGGTAGAAGAACGCGTGAGGACACAGACTACATGGATTATAGCAAGAAGATTTTACATTCTTCTTGGCATCCAAAGGAAAATACAATTGCTGTTGCAGCAACCAATAACCTGTTTATTTTCACGTAAGTATTTAGTGAGATAGTATGGCATGCGTAGACTCATTTTCGTGTTGTGTAGTGAATAATTATGTACATCTGCCTCCTTTTCTTTTCTAGCCCGTTTGTTTTATTTCATTTCTTTACATCTTTTTAACTCTCCACTCAAGCAATCAAGCCAAGCCTATATCAGCAGTAATTTATATACACACAACATGCTCTTTCTTCTACCACTCTATTATTTTATTGTGAAATAGTTAAATAAACATCTACTTTGGTCAACCACGAAGTATCTTGTATAATTTATTTGGAAAAAAGAAACAAGGACAATTTTGATACTGATACTCTACCAAAGAAAGGGGATTTACATGCGAACACTGCTTGTTCCCGAAGAAACGGATACAATGGGGCTCTTTCTGAGTACAGGCGAAATAGTTCTGCTACTACTGCCACCGCCATTCAGTTCTTCTACATCGTCTAACAAAGGCCTCGATATGCGGCGATTGTTATGCGTGATCAAAGGAGCTGACAAACTTGGGCTTTGTCTACCTTGTTGATATTGCTGTTGGTAAAATCCCATGGGCGACGAAGGCGGCGGTGGGCCGTAGATGGGTCGAATGTGATTTCCATGACTGGGTGTATGCGGACTAGGCGGTGCACTGCTCATGGGTGAGTGAAGGTGATGTTGAGGTAGCGATAAAAGTGGCGGAGGTGTAGGTGAAGATGAAGCTTGGTTGTATTGCTGCTGCTGTTGCTGCATCATGGCCATATTCATTGGTGGCATTGGGCCCATAGGAGACATGGGACCCATAGGAGACATTGGGCCCATTGGACTCATGGGAGCCATTGGCGACATTGGGCCCATTGGACTCATTGGCATGGGACTCATTGGCATGGGACTCATCTGGCCCATTGGCGACATGGGGCTCATGAATGAATGAGGATGCATCATGGGCAGAGGAGGCATACCATAACCATTAGCATAGAGCATCATCTATAGGTACCCATTCAGTACAACGCTATTCATCTATTGTGTGTGCAGTGTGTCTTACCTGGTGCTTCAAGAACTGGTGTTGTCTTTGCTCAAGTATTCTTCTTTCCTTTTCTCTTTCAAACCGATCTTGACCCAATTGAGCATGATGCTGGTTCACTCGCTCTGTTACTCTTAAGCCATTGCCTTCTTTTCTATCTTTCTCTCTTTGCGAAATCATGCCCACTAAGCCCCCTCGAGGAGCTCCTTGCTTCTTGGTTGAAACCTGTATCAATGGCTGTCCTGTGGCTTTTGCATATTCAATTTGTTCCTTTGCGCTCAATTGCTCTCCTAAATAGGTATCCAAGAGACTATTTTGGGGTGCAAAATGATCGCCTAATGAGGGAATAAGTGGACCATCAAAGTCGGAATCGTAGGACTGATTGTCGTCGTCGTAAGTCTGTTGCAAGGGCTGCTCTTCATCATCATAGTCTTCATGGTCACCATAGTTATCTGTCGCATCTTCCCATTCATGGTCTCCCCAACGATGGTTGCTGTTGTTGTTGTTATTACTGGACGAGGTAGATCGACTGGACTCCAGGGACGATAGTTTTACGTTGGCTGGTAAGGAATATTTACGTTGATCCAAGGGCTCATCCAAAAACTTTCTGAAATCCGTTGTTAAACTAAAGTCGCCAAATAAAGCTGAAGACGAAGAAGCAGGAGGCTGTGATGGAGAGGGCGTAGATCTAGAGTTAATAGAGTGGTGGCCTGCTGAAGAAGAAGATCGCTGTCCAGGATGGTGGTGGTGGTGATGGCTGGAGGTGGCTGGCATCGAGGCTTTGCGTGTATGTAAGGAGAACCCCACATCGTCGTCTTGTCGGCTGTTATCCAAAGGCGATATCGAAGAAGATGAATCCATAAACATGGTCATTGAGTTGCTATGACGAGCGCCCTTGTTTTTGCCTCTGGTAGGGAGGGTCTGTGATAAACTCGAGGCATTGACGGCTGCTGCAACTGCTGCTGCTGTAACATTCTTGGGCACATCAAATCCATTGCCAAAATCAAAATCAGGAATTAAACTATCCGCAAACACTTTTTTAGCGGTAGACTCTTCTGACTCTTCAAGTGTGGCACTGTCGGGTGATGAATGAGCTGATTTCTTGCCAATAGGTTCATCATCGCTGTCGACATCCTCATCCTCCTCCTCGCCATCGTCCTCTTCCTCCTCGTCGTCACTCTCATCACTCGAATCAGCTACTTGTCGAGCAAATTTGAAGGACGCTGATTGGTCTTCTAAATCGACTGATTTCGCAGTGGTTTCTTCTAGAGCTGCTTTGATTTTGTCATCACCATGTGCGTCTTCCGTAGCAGAAATCACTGTAATCAGTGGAAGACTGTTTGCTCTTGTACCTGTGGGTCTTCGCGTGACAGCAGCAGCAGACATCTCTGCTTGCTTTTTGAGAATTGCGTTGGTAAAAATAGCATCAATCTCTGGGCGAGGGATGGACAGCACATTCATGGTACTGACTACTTCATCCGTCTCTAGAAACAGCTTGGGATGAACAACTGTACCAACATCCTGCAATGGCTCACCGAAATTGAGGGCCTTTTGGTTGGTTGGATCTGCAAGTAGTTGCTCAGGCCTACCGTACAGGTTGAATGTATCGTACACTGTCAATAGCCATTGAGTCGTCAGTTGACTGTGGTCCGCCATGAACCAGCAGCAGGTATTTTCAGTACTCTCGAGGCTCTCCAGGGGCTTTTGCTGGACGCCACCACCGTTCAGTTTACATTCAATACGTATCATGGAGCCCTTTTCAATTAATTGAGGTGATTCTGGGTAGACAGCATAAGCATGCGTCAAGCGAGAGAGTGTCCACATGGGCGACTTTGACTTCTTTGTCTCGTACAACAAGATGTGCTCTTCCACGTTATCCACAGCCGCCTTCTTGCCGAATCGCTTGTTGCGATGATGCTGATCTCCCTTGCTCTTTCGATTCACCAACACGACCCAATACTTTTGCCAGATAGATGTGCCCGGCACTCTCACTTGGAGCCAGGTGTTTTTTGTTGGAATGTCATCTGTTGCGTTGTTGCTGCCGCTGGACGACAATGAAGCCGATGAAATGTTGCTGATGGTGCTGCTGTTGACTGCGCTGTTACCAAGTAGTCTAAGTGTGAACAGTTGGTGCAATTTCTGTTTTTCAAAGCAAGACAGTCTGATGGCACTGACCCAGCGTATCATGGAGGGCTCGTCTGACGTTTCAAATGTCATGGTTGTCTTTTTGTTTTGTACACTGAATACATGCTTCTTCTTTTTGCTGTCAGTGCGAATGATGGGGCTAGAGTAGACGATGGTTGTATCCGCAATCTGAAAGTAAGTTGGCATGACAGTGGAGCCAGGTACCTCGGTATCCCACAAAGTCAAGGTAGAACCTGACAATTCCATAAACATTTTGGTGCGTGGTTTGCTGCCATCATCCATAGTACCGACATTGTTGTGCCGCATCACATATCCCTCAATATACAGCTTTTGAGTAAATGTATCAAACAGGCGAATGAATGAAGTCATTTCAGACGACTGAGAAGAGCAATGTAAGCTGTTATCATTTAAAATGATAGGAGATGAAGTAGATGAAGTAGGTGTAGACGCTTTGATGAATCGAGAAGGTCGGATACTCATCATACGAGACTGTGTGTTCCTGAATGTAGATGGTCGCACAGGCACTTTTAGTGCCGAATCAGAAAGTGATACCTGAGTCAGCTTTGCTGGATGTTGTTGTGGTAGAGGTGGTGGTGGAACTGATAGTAAGTTGCTATTACTGCCATGGTTGATTCCAGTACTTATATCTCCAGGAGATGATGCACGTCGTAGAAATGGGTTTTGTCTAGGCATGTTGTATAATCTGTTGCACACACTGTAAGTGCCAGGTCATTCAATGCAGCGCAAAGCATAGCTTTATCTTACCTTTTTGTTGTTGTTTTTTACGCTGTTTTATATTATTCTTGTTGTTTTTTTTGCTAAAGAAAAGAGTGGATGGGTAAAAGGAGAGGACAGATGAAATAGCAAGAGTGGAGAAAAAGAGGAAAGAGATGTTTTGAACAATAATTATTTTTGGCCTTCTTTTCTTGCTTTGCTTGGTTGGTTTTCAAAAACACAAAAGAGAGAGAGAGAAGTAGAAAGGGGAGCACTACTTGTAAATAGCTTATGTGTATATTTATATATGCTTAGGGGAGTCGTATATAACAATTTTGATGTTATATAAGGGGATCGTTTTAGTTTAGAAAGGAGCGAATTTGGCTGTGAGTGTCCATTCACAGAGGTTTTCATCAACTGAGATGCTCTGTCTATTCATTTTAATGTATATCTGGTTGCAATAGACCTTTGGATGTGGCGCGACTCTGATTCATACTATAAGAAGCTGCTTGAAAATAAATCAAATGCATAATTCTGTCCCTTTGGTTATGATGCGAGCCCCTGAAATAAATGCTACGCAGCTATTTATGGGCAAAATGATATGCTCATATTTTCTTTACACTATCCATCACGGAAAAAGTAACGATAGCATTTTTTTTAGTGTATACACTTATTAATCTGTATTTGGCTGATTGCAATGATCCAACTACAGTGTATCCATGACAACTGTTGCAAAATTTTCATTGTGTTTCTGATCTATATTTCATTTGCATCTATTATTGTGTCAGGGGAAATCTAGATTCTTCTTTTTGCCTATAAATAAGAAATGTACGTGTGTTTATTATGAGTCAAGTGTGTCGAGACCTTTGTGTATTTATAGCTGATGAAATATGTGGATGGGATACATTGATCTTTTTGACAATGTGGGTGGGTGTTTGATGAGAAAATGTATTTGACAGGGAGATGGTGCTATTACAACAAGGTTTATAGTTGTCATTGCCACATCAAACTTTATGATACAGTATTTCAAGAGAGGAGAAGCATGATACGAGCAAGCCGCAGATCAGAATAAGCATTTCACATTTGTTCAAGTGTGGATAGACCCTATTGCTATTTTCTACACTGTTTAGTTATTTGGATAATGTGTTTCCCTCCTACTTCTCCTTTAATACCCTCCTCTCTTTTTTTCTCGTACATATTTCCAGCATCCCCTCCTTCTTTGGCAATAATTCTTTGTCGTATTTTCTTTATTTCTTTGTTTATACCACTCCTCTACTATTTGCTCTCGTCTCCCTTTGAAATGTAAGATTTCCAGAATGAGTGATGGGCTCCTTTTGCAAAAGCATGCTGAATAAACGTTTTTATCCTTGAAATGTGGTAAAAACCATGTGGTATCCAATGAATTACTCTCTTAGATAGCTAGACTAGAATAGCATCCTCAAATTGGCATCATTATTTTCTGATTTAATCTAAAGCAAAGAACGTCAATCCACTGTCTTGGTATTGGCGAGGTCCTTTTTTTGACTACTGTTGAATCTGTGTGGAGTATTCTATCCTGCGTAAGCTATACTAGTTTACAGTCAGTCTAGACAAAGATTCAAGCCTTTTTCCAAATGAAGAAGGGAGGCTTAAGACCAAGAAAGCGATCGTAGTATTGGAATCGCAGCCGTAGTTCAGCCCACCATCGCATCGCTATTTCAATGCTTTGATGAGCTGATCAAAATGGATCAGCCAGGATTCAGCTGTGCGATAAAAAAGTCTGTGAAAAGCTAGCATTGGTCTATCTCTAACCCTCCTTGGTACATATTCGAACCTAAATTCTGTAATGTACGAGCCTTTACTCAATGGTTTCCTGACCTACACTTCACTTTGGTAGAAAACAACCAACGTAGAGGCGACTCGTGTTGCCGCAGGCCATTGGATTATATCACGAAATTTACTATGGCTAAAATCTTTGAATGTCTCTTTTATGTAGTAGTACTTTTTTGATTCGCAATACCCTGTTGTTTAATAGCTTTTAAAAGCATCAATCGTCCTCATGAAGTCGTATTTTGCTGCCCAACTTTTTTAAATTCCGGTGCTCATTTTCTTTTTCGATTCGTTAATTCTGAAAAAAAAATCGACCTGTTTGCTCTATTTTGCACGATTTAAAATAAAGCATGAATTTGCCCTAAAAAAAAAAAATTTTGCACGATTTAACTATATAAACTGTGATGACCATCCAATGCACTCTTAAGCTTCCTTAGGGTACTTTTTAAGGCGCATCCAATGGTGCAAACAGAAACAAATGTTTTAAATGAACTCATTGAGCAATTTGGGAAAACAGTAAATGCGGTTTTTGGCCAAAATGTCAAAAATTTACATATAAAGGTCTCACAAATAAAGTTTTAGGGGCTGCTTTGGATCAAGAGAAAACTTTTGATTCAATATATACCTTAGTACAAGTCTTCATTTT
>DF836319.1:84441-100589 GCA_000950595.1 Mucor ambiguus | reverse complement strand
TGCTTTAATACAATCACTATTGCGTATATGAAGCGGACACAAGGCAAAGGCTTATAGTTCTGGTTCCCAATTTGGGCTGTTAAAGTGAAGTTTTAAGGACGGTTGCGATCTTCGTGGTAATAGTTACGGGATCAAAAACGCTATTTAATTATAATGGCTTAGGCAAACCTCGAAAATAAGCCGGATACATTACTTTACAACTCGTAACTTTTTTTTAAAGCTGTAAAAAGCGGTTTTAAGCCCTGGGATGGTGAAAGGATACTATAAGCTTTTAGGTAGATCAGAAATTATAGCTTGATGTGTAATATTTAGGGACGAAGCATCCAGGAACGCATTCAGTTTATAACGAAAATAGCAGATCGATATTTGGCTTTGTATTGGTCTCATAGCAAGTTGGTGAATCCATGTTATTCTCTCTATACAGAATGCTCAGCGAAGCTTGTAAGACAGCATACAGCTAACACATGCCATTATCAAAGTAATTTTTAAAGAAGATTTTACATTTTTTATGCCAAATGCTTGCCTTGGAAGCCATCATTCACAATACTGTTTAATTAATTGTCTGAGCTATGCAACTCTTAATAGGTGAGAGCATTTTAGTTTCGAAGCCTTAAAGATCTGCTCGATTATGCAGAAATAAAACACTTCCAATGTCTGATAAAATTGTATTAGCAGTGATTTCGTGCAATAAAAGGTAGAGATATGAGTCAAAATTTGAAAGCGTTCCTTACGAGATTAAACCCCTTCAACAAAACTTCGGCGATCGTTTGCAATCGTGTCAGGTACACACAGACTTTGTAGTAACCTTTTAAATAGTATAAATATCAAATCATTCTACAAAACAATAAAGATTGCATCTTATCTCATATGTTTTTACACCAAAACATATCTCTGAACTGATCACGACAGATGCAAAAAAGAAAAGCAGTTGAATTCGTCAAAAATGAATTTTCACCAAAAGCCTTTGCTTTCAAACTTAAATTGAGAAACGTCTACCAAAAAATGGGCCGACACCGGGATTTGAACCCGGGATCTCGTGAATCCGAATCACGAAAGTTAACCACTCCTACACATCGGCCTGAATTTCCATTTTTTTCTAGGTAGTAACATACCTCAAATGCAAAAAAAAATGCAAAAATTTCCTTTTTTGGGAATCTTAAATACTACCTGACATATATGAAACGTATATATATATGTGGAGTAAGTTGAGATGTTGAAATAACAAGATCATGTAGATCAAAATACGCTTGAGAATATTTGATGTGCTCATTGTATAAAATCCTTTGGTAGTCGTGTTCAAATCAAGCCAATTCACTTATTAGCTATATAAAACAACATCGATTGATCCTTCGACAGTGGTCGCTAGCTTCAATCTTCCTGATAAATGTCAATCTCATCCTCAAGTTTATCTTGTTGTTAATAAGAAGAAAAGAATAGATAATTTATGCAGCATTCAATGTACTGGGAAAGAACAGTTGACATCTCAAAGATGCTGAAGGTGCATCTTCACCATGGCATGGTAATATTACCAGTCGCTTCACTACTTCATATTGAGATACACCAAAGCTGAGGTATTCTTTACAAATGCAGGCTCATATATAGACACAAATGAATGTTTTTATTGACAGCAGTATCGTTAGATGCTTCGTGAGACGTTGACATACATCAAGTGCATCCAAGAGCTTTGCAGGGAAAATATATTAATGACTTCTAGAATAACATAATTCATATTACCCTTGCCATTAATTGTGGTTAAGCGACTTATAGTGTCAAATTGACACTTTGTAGTGTGCAACCAAACATCACTAGCTGTATCGACACACACACTTACGGACAACGATTGTTTTTTGTTGTTGATGCATGCTTCGTTAAATATTGTAAAAATTTGAGTCGTCTCAAGTAATGTTCATTTTGGGCATTCATATAGTTAGTAACGCCCAACCTCACTGTGAATATCGTGACAACAAAAAAATTTGTCGTGCGTTCTCCTGGATGTTTGGCGCATCTCGCATTCCAGAATCAATAGACAGTGTTTCCGTTCAAATAATTTCGTAAGTATGTTTAGAGATGCTTTATAGGCTATGGCGTTTGCATTTTATTCAGTTGAAATGTCATCCCATGAATATACGAATATATTTTGAAGAAGCAATTATTATTGCATTAATTCATTTCTGAAAATAGTCAATTATAAGAATAATCATTAGGGCGTAGTGATGCCCTATTGTCCAAAGCATACCGGCACATGTCAGTGTGCATGATGCATGTCTTTTACGGCTATGAGCTGCCCTAGCAACGAAAGAATGATGCTATAGTTCTCATCGCTGTCTCAGGACAGAGTGCTTTCTAAGCAACGCAAATTTTTTGAGTATTTCTATTCAGTCTACTACTCAGAAAAGCTAGAATTCAAGTAATTTAACATCCTGGTGTGAAAGAGACAATTTTTTTCTTAATGATAGAGGGCAGAAGCTATCATAAATATAGAAAATTATGTTAGTAAGAAGGGCAGAAAATGTCATTTGACTAATATCAGTGGAAGCAGGCACTGTAATGGGATTTACTATATTCAATTTACAATAGCAGGATTTCAAATATTAGTGTTGAATAGAATCAATGCAATTTCTTGATCGTCAAGAAGGCGTCGACGGCTTTAAAATACCACTGTTAGATTTCAGCTGTTTTCTGAAAAAGCTATTAGTTGTAATTAGCAAGAGCAGCAGAGAAGATCTTGACATGGCCCTTTGTTTATAAACATGGAGTTTATGCATTGTTCACTCAAAGATAAATATGAACATTTTTTGGGGTGAAAAATACAGCAAACTCACTGACCTTTTCTTCACATGGACAAACGTGTTTCCTTTTCTATTCATGGGATGTTGCTTGTTACACACTGAACACTTCAATTTGTGAAATTCTAATTTAATGTGTTGTGCCTCGAAGTTTTTTATTTGATGCTGGACCTGTTTATTTATTGCAGTGCTGGTTGCATTTTCTCTTTCCCTCTCTCTCTTTCTCCTATTCCTCTCTTTCATCTTTCCTCTTAAAAATCGGTGAATGTCTCTTTCCTATGATTTCGTAGTATCCGAATTTAGACATTATGATTACAAGTGCAACTTCAACAGCAAACAAGCGGATATGAATACCACATCACCACCCTCTTATTCTGCTGTGTTAGCAGAGAAGTATCAACAGCAATGTGCAACATGGGATAAAAAGGCAAGTAACACTCGCTTAATCCGGGCCCTCTTTTTTAGTTTCTTACCTTTTGAAATGTGTCCATAGTTGACCGATATGGATCTTTTGTTGCAGTCTATGAAAAGATCAATGAGAGATACACAATTCATGCTCAAGTCATACCAGCGATGTTGCCAAAGGTAGAGAGCATCATAGACAGCAAAAAAAAATAAAATACAATGACTAATTGCAAACCATAGACTCGAATTAAAGAATCAAACTCTGTTGTTGAGCTTGAAGAGTGAACTAAGTTTGTTATCCGACATGTAAGGTTGATCAATAATGGCTGACTCCGCCCTTTAATCACTAACAATACCAACATCATTCATACCAAAATGTAGTGATACAGCATCATTCGATTTTATGTCAGCCCAATCGGATCAATCATATCAGGAACGTACAAATGACAGCCTTAATCGCATGAATCAAGCTCTACAGCGTTTAATCATGGAAGCAAAAGTCAGTTTGAATACTCGCTTATCGTCCTTTGATGCACCCGTTGTAGATCACTCTCCCAAATCACTACGAAAAACGAAATCCTGCCCGAGATTAGATAAACAAGTACAGCAAAAGAAGCGGTACCTATACAGTCAATGGAAACTGGCTACTACCATGAGACAGCTTATTCAAACTGTGCAAAACAAGACGAAAGAGGAGAAGCTCGAATCAAACATTACAGAAAATGCAGTGATTCATCACCACTACCACCATATCCACCACCATCATCACCATCATCACCAGCATCACCATGAATATACCCAAATAATGGAAAAAACTCTACCATCATCGCCACCAAATTCTCAACAACCCCCCTCAACTCCTTCCCTTCGTCCTATTTCTCCAACTGTAACAGGTCCACCAAAGATGCTTCGAAGTGCCTCGTCCCTGACCTCGCTCTTTAAATATGCTATTGACACCGTTGGCGGCTTCATTCCACAATCACCCCCTTCCTCCATAACAACAGACATACCACACACCAAGCCTATCATAACAACAACCAAATCAGCAACATTGTCAAATATATCCAAATCTACATTGCACCGAGCCATGTTTATATCGACTATACTAATGATGCGCAAATTCAACTACTCCTCGCTGTGGATCCGCCGAGGAGATCAAGTAGAGACGTATTGGAAATCTCGTCCACGCTATGCTCATCTCTTGAGAAGCAAAGCACAACTGTTGTGGTATCTCTTCCAGTTTTTAGTTTCAAAATCAATCATAAACAGCTCAGCTAGAAAACCTTTTAATTTGTAAATACACACTATACTCGCATACGCTTCATCTGTACATCCACTTGTAAATATTAATAAAAGTATGACCCTTATTATAAACATACAGTAAATCTCGAGATGTGTGTTTAGAAAACACATTGCTTTATTAAGACCTTGGTAACCGTGGAAATTGCATATGGGGAGTACGCTACTTTTGATTAGCTTCTTTCGGGTTAGACACATCGCTACCCGAAGCCGGCTCGTAAGCTTGTATTGTATCCATTGGCTGAACTTGGAAACGGCAGCTTGGACACGTTATCTCGCCTCAAGGTGATTCTGTAACCAAAATTTATGAGAAAGCAGAATGGGTATAAGAAAACTACAACCAGGGTCTTTTCAACTTTTTCCAAATGTTGTATAGAGCACTTTTTGTGGGTCAACAGCAGTGTAACAATAACAAATGGCACATTTTACGTTGGTATTTATTTTGCTGCGTATCTTGGCCTGATATCCATCAAATGTCAATTACAGCTTATTGACAACTGAAGGAGACGACTGAACGTCCAAGAGCAATCTACTTTCTGGCAAAATGTTATTTGAGATAGTGATTGATAGTGTCTCATTGCAGCTAATAATCGGTTCATGACATGTACACTAGGCAATTTATTAACTGAGTAGTCCAATGATATCATTGCCCCTTGATCTGTCAGCTGGATTTAGTCACTCCAAAGATGTTTACACCATAAGTTGACAGCATTTAATGATCCAAGGTATTCGTGGATATGAGGAGAACGCTGCATTTAATGCTCTATAGAATAATTCTGGCTATATCAAGAGATTTGATTTCAAACAGCACCCAGTCATAAATATCAGCAGAAATTAGTATTTGGGATTGTGCAAATCACAAAGCCAGAGCAATACTAAATGCTTAGAGTAACTCATTTAATCTCCAAATCCTGGTGAAAGCTAGGCCAAACAGGATATGCGCCATATGACATAAGGCACGATTTGGATATCATACCCGTAACATTGGGTTGTTTGTTTCTTACGCTAATTTGCTACTTGGTTTATTAAAGTGATCCCTTAGGTGAATAGCACCATTTGCATTGTAATATCCATATCGTTTGCCGTGCAACGTTCCGATAACACACACACAAGGCCTTCCTCCGGCAAATGAAAATAAAATGGGCCTACATGTTGGTCACCAATGATAGGTCCTTCTTCTCATTTTGCCTTTTCTTCTTTTCCAACTATATTAGAAAGTGAGCTTTTTTTCCTAACAGAAAAAGGTTCACGATATCACTACAACAGCACAATTTACGAGATATTTTACTTGGTATTTCTCTTTTGGAAGGTCTTTATTGTTAGTCTAAAGTCTGTCTTTGGATACCATAAAACTTCCAAGAGAGAAATCAGAACAACCGTTGTATTGGAATGGGAGAATAAGAAGCTACAATTGAACTTTAAAGAGTTTTCGAAAGGATTTGATCAGGCTACTGTGAGGGATCTAAAGGAAAAGTGCAAATTGCTTACCAATGTGCCTATTGCAACTATGAAGCTTCAAGTGTCTGGTGGTAAGTTTGTATGTCATGTTGGATTGGAGCTATTCTTCTTACATCTTGCATTTACAGCTAATTTGAAGGATGACAATGCCACTTTATCAAGTGTTGGCATTCATACCAACTCGATCATTACGTTGAATGGTGAATTAGTCGATGTAAGTGTGTGTGTGTGTGTGTGTGTTGACGTATAATGAGTAGTGTGTCTCACAGACATGGTAGGAATCGGTTGTCAAACAAACAGCATCTGGTAATCCTGAAGAATATGGACTCATGGTTCGCATCGCCAAGATTGTAGACACTTTAGCAGATGGCACCTTGGATCAAATCAAAGAGTTTGAGGATATGATTTCAGCATCCAGCGGTAAAAAACTGAGCGAGAACGACAAGAAAAAGTTACAGGACAAAGGCATTTATCTATCAGAAAAGATCATGCAAGGCTTGATTAGTTTAGATGGCGTGGAATGTCCCAGTAGCTTTGAAACAGCCAGACAACGTAGAAGAGATGGCGTGAGATTATCGCAGCAATTACTAGAACGTGTGGATAAATCAAGGGCTGTCGTTAGAGATTTATGTAAAAAGTAAATAATAAATACATCATTATTTTGACATTTTGAAGGCAAAAAAGGGGGACAACTACGTACAACTCAGAAATAGAAGATTTTTCCCGGGCCACTTTTGATCACATTTCTTTCCTCAATTGCATACAATGACTTTATGGAGACTCAAATGTGTCAACCTGGTCCTAAAGCGATACAATTCAACCGCCATTACATATGGTATGCTACGGCCATATCAGAAAGAATGCATAGAAATCACAGTGAAAGAGTTTAATAAGGGCTGTACGAGACAGGTGGTGTCCCTACCAGTTGGTAAATTCAGTCATTAAACGCTCTGTTGAACGAGGGATTGTCTAACGCTTATTAGGCAGTGGCAAGACTGTAAGCAGATCGGCAACTAGAGCATAGCAAAATACTCAGCATTTTTTTCTTCTGCATTTAGGTCATCATATCGAATTTGATACCACTGATACCCTCGCCAACGTCTGAAGCAACCAAAGTATTGCTTCTCGCCCATAGAACAGAACTACTGGATCAAGCGCACAATCAGATCAGAAGATACAATCCGCAACTAGTAAGCACATACAAACATTATATCAGCCTATTGGTATTGACCACCAACTGCTAGAATGTGCAAGTTGAACAAGGAAAGCGAAAAGTAGATGTGGAAAAAGCAGATGTGGTCATTGCTTCTGTGCCGACGCTAGGGAGACAGGATTCAGCCCGTATCAGCCAATACGACCCAAATCTATTCAAAGCAGTGCTGATTGACGAGGCCCATCATGCAACTGCAGGCACTTACAAGCGCATACTCGAGTATTTTAACTTCAATGAGGAGGGATGCAAAAAATTGTTATGGGGATGCACAGCCACAGTGAAACGACATGATGGAGAAGCGTTGCAGCAGGTGTTTGATCGCATCACATATCACAAGGGGTTTATGGAAATGATAGAACAAAAGTATCTCTGTCCCATGCGAGTGACCATCGTCAATACCATGGTTGATTTGAGTGCTGTGCGGTCAACATCAGAAGATTTCGTTCAAAAGGATCTAGCAGAAGCCGTCAATACTAACCCGAGAAATCAAGTGATTGTGTCTAGTTGGATCAAGTATGCACACGAAAAGGGAAGGAAGGCGACATTGGTATTTGCTGTCGATATCAACCACACAATCGAATTATGCAATGCCTTTATTGATGCTGGGATCAATGCAAAATTCATCACAAGCAAGTCAAATGCCATTGAGAGATTACAAGTTTTAGAAGATTTTAGACAGGGCAAGGTCCCTGTGCTTGTAAATTGTGGTAGGTGTGTTGTGGAATGAATAGCAGGTGCCTTGTGTACTCATCACAATCGGAAATAGCCATCTTGACGGAAGGAACTGATATACCCATTGTGGATTGCATTCTATTGACTAGACCAACACAGTCCACTACTCTATTCCAGCAAATGTTTGGCCGAGGACTACGGCTGTTTCCAGGCAAGGACGATTGTCTTGTCATTGATTTCGAGGACAATTTCAAAGACAAGGGCAAACACAGCCTCATCACTATACCTACTTTGCTAGGTCTGAATGTGTCGTCAGTAGTAGAGAATCAGGATATTCTGGAACTGGAAGAGCAAACTATACAGTATCAAAATGCAGTGGCGCTTCAGGAGCTAGAAGATTTGAAAGAACAAGGTAAGATGGCCTTTATCCAGAGTAAGCATATCTCTTAAATGTTTGTGACCAACAGAAAAACGGGAGGCGAGCGCTCTGGCCCTGGATCCCAACCGTGTAAAGATCAAAGTGACAGAATATGAAGACTTGAACGAGCTCATAGCAGATCTAACAAACTCTGAGGCAACTTACAAGTCGTCGCCTTTTGGATGGATTGATGTGGGGAATGACAAGTGTGTCTTGTATGTGCCCACCAAGGGCCATGTGATTTTGGAGAGATCAAAAGGTAGGCTACAGGCAAAGGCATTAGAGAGACGCTGCTAATGTTTTCTACGTGTGTGATAATAGAGACACAATTGTGGGTTGGCTCATTCAGGTACCAGCTTGCTGGTAAATCGAAATTTGCAAAACCAACATCTATACATCTAGAAGCTGCTTTGCGAACAGAGGCTATACGAGGCGCCGACACATGGATCAGAAAGCAATTTCCAATGCTACCAAGATACGTCCACCAACAAATGTTCAAATCGGCACCTTTTCGATACGACAGAGTCACTGATGCACAGCTGAGAGCCTTGAAGCAATATAAAATCGAGATTCCATCCGAAATTACAAAGGGCCAAGCCATGGTGCTACTCACCAAACTCAAGTTTGGGCAGCTCGCCTTTTGGAAAAGTCAAATTGACCAGAATATCAAGATGAAGAGAGCAGAGAAAAAAAAGCAAAAAGTAGCTATTCTTTCGAGAAAGCATGATCACATTGGAGATTATTACCAACAGGAATAATAAAAAAAATGATCAGTTTATTGCATGATTTCCAGCCTTTGTAGCTTTTTTTCGACCCACATAAATTTGACACATTCTATGGTATCATGTACAAGCTCTGTAAACCCAATCAAATCGTGGTGAATGTTGTCGATCTCTTGTTTGAGTTGCAGCCATAATTTCAAATCTTCTGTCCCTTCTGTTAGAATCCTTGTTGTGGCACAGACGAATAAGACACCTCGTATAATGAAATACAACGATCCAGCGACCACAACCAAGAGCCTGGTCCAAGTAGAGCCAATCCCTGTGAGTGTGAGAATGCATAGGCATAGTGTAAACCAGATATACGCCTTCAGTTGTGTTCCAAACGCCTGTTGAGAGTTCTTCAAAGCTTCTTGCATGCAATGCTCTTTATCAGCGACGTCTGGCAAGTCGGATATATTCAGTCTGCATTCGTCATTGATGCTAAGAAGCAATTGCCAGCTACTTATCACTTTATCGTATAATGCAATGATATCAGTTGAGGTGGGGGTGGATGGTGTGATTTGGGCTATGTGATTGAGGTTGTCTACGTATCTGTCATAACATTTTGCAATTTCCATGAGATGTCGATAGTACGTTTGCTGATGTTCAAGTTCATTCTGCTCTAAGATCTGCTGTACAGGCTCCTTATTGATTTTAGCCAAAAGGAACTGCGTTATCCTATTTTTTCGTTTATGTATTTGATGCCATGTGTGGTTGTAAATGACATTGGATATTTCCGCCAAATTGCTTTCTTCCATGCTGCTTGAAAAAATGCGAAAAGAAGAAAAAAAGACCATAACAAACTTGATAAAATAGACCTGTGGATACCATGTTACAACTCATGCCATGATATCAACCAAGCTTGATATACACCAGTTTGCTGTGAGCTGGCTTTTGTTGACAGGATCCCATTTTGCAATGGAGCCTGCAAGAAAATTGGGCATCAAAAGTCATTAGCATCTAATGCAATGTTTCTCAGTAATAGACCTCTCTAAAAAGTTGTGCAGATGTCAGCCTCATGTCACTAAACTGACTATCTATCACGAGTTACCGAATGCAACCATCCCTTGTAAAGATATAGATTATGAGTCGGCTGACATTGGCATTTACAGCCAACTTGAGCGTGTGCGATGCTATTTGGTTCCTCTACTACAAGTACATATATAATAATTTCAGGCCACAGCAAAGCATTTAGCACGATTTTTCTGCTTAGCATATAGGTATCGCTATATTCTGCAGGTCTGTACTTATGAATCCTCCTTTAATTCACATTCTACACGCAAAACCAAGCTGAAATGTGCCATGTTCAGTCTAAGCCATTGAGTTCCAGATACAAGTTCAGCTGTGCAAATGGCCAGAAAAAATATTTTCCTTTCTCTCACTTTTTCCACACATATCAAGCTAACCTGTGTTGATTACAATGAAGAAAAAGTACAAGACAAAATTCCCTGTGGTAAGCTTTTTTGATGGCATTACATTTAGAGCAAAAAGAAATGTATTGAGAGTCTTTCAATATTGCTGCATTTAGGCGCGTATCAAGAAGATTATGCAATTAGATGAAGATGTTGGCAAAGTTGCTCAAGCTACCCCAATTTTAATTTGTGAGTATCGTCAGCAACTAGCTGTTTTATTTTCAATATTAACCCTGCCTAAATACTGTAGCTAAAGCGTTGGAACTGTTCATGCAATCATTGATAGATCAAGCATGCCAGGAATCTCGCGAAAGAAGTGCCAAGCGATTAACAGTGGCTCACTTGTAAGAGGACGTTGAATGGACCGCTTGAATTTCCTCACTCATTACTTGAATTATAGGAAGAAAACCATCGAAACTGTTGATCAATTCGACTTTTTGAAAGATATTGTGTCGAGTATTCCAGATCCCTTAGAATCACAACAACCCGATACTGTAAACAAACCAATACGTGCCAGCCGAAAACCCAGGGTCAAAGAAGAATAATACTATCCCACAACAAATTCGGTGGTTATTTCACCTTTATTTTCAATTGTATATACAAAGATACGAAATCATTACCTTTTTCTTCGCAACATGCAGCTCTGCCATTTCACTTGCAAGTTCATCCTCTCTCTCTTTCGCACACACACATTTTATCTTTTTTCCTCACTAGTAATACCTAATAAAAGAGTAAGAATAGCACACTTCTTATGGTAAATTAAAAAAGAACCGAGGTATTCTGCATATCTGCTATACGACTCAACAACCCAATCTCCCCGCGTATGATCTTACTTTGCCAAAGTCATCCTGATCCTTTGAAACTCCCTCAACTTCGATTCAAGATCTCGATTGCATGTAAACTTGGATTGATTAGTAAAAAATTTCTCCTTTTTCTTTACTACATTAACTTACACTACCATCTCGAAAATGACGACCCCTTCAGTGGATGAGGAAACGCCTCTTATTCAGCAACATCAATATCTGCAATTGCAATCACAGATGAACAGGAAAGATGTGTATGCTAAATGGAGCATTATTGCCGGCCTCGCCCTGTTTGTCTCACTTGTTGTCTCTGTTCTGGTGCGTATACCTTTCAATGTCTTTACATTTCACCCTCTGTTTATGACCACATTTATTGTTTTGGTGACCGAAGGCATCTCTTTATTGCAACCTACAGCGACAGAGATTGAAAAGAAGCAAGGATTGAGACATCATGCCATCATCCAAACCACCAGTTATTTATCTGCTATCTCCGGATTTTCATTCATTTTCTACAACAAGGTCATCTCGGGAAAGCACCATTTTGAATCGTATGTAAAATCAGCCATAGCAGAAAAAAAAAACCAACATGTTAACGTATATTCTGGTTGATTAGATTTCATGGCAAAATGGGGTTATTTGTATTTATCTATCTGTTTGTTCAATTGATATTCGGTGTGTCGATGGCTCTTTTACCCAAGCAGATATTTGGATCTGTAGATAAGGCCAAGAGTACCTGGAAATATCATCGTGTATTTGGTTACATTTTGCTGCTTTTGGTATGGATCACTGCTCAACTCGGTGTACGTGCAGACTACATGTACAATAACTTGTATAGTCCTCATTTGGTTTGGTTGCATTGGGTATCTTTAGTACTTGTTTTTGGTGGGCTGTATAGTCGTATTCGTTTTAACAAGTGGGGAATTATCAGACAATAAACATTGAGTATGGCGAATTATCTCTTGTCACACAAACAAAGAGTTGCTCTTTTATACATTATGTAATAGATGAGTGGGCTTTTGGTGTGTATCAAAAGTAAGCAGAGTGGTATTGGAAGCATATTGCTTTGTGCGAATAAAATATAATAGATTTCTGCAAGATAAATCGGTAGAATCGTTGTTGAGGTTGCAGCGCGAACGTGTTGCTGTTGTTGCGTAAATTGAAGCACCTCATTGATTGATTTACATTTTAGATTTCTAGGTGCAAAAAATAGAACCGTACTAAACTAAAATATGTTATAGAACAATGAAATTGGAGTAACTTATAAGGGGGTGCTTAATTCTAGAACGGCTTGATGAATGAGATAGGCGACATTGGAGTGGCATTTTTATGCGAGGGAATATACACACCCTAAATTGGAACGCTTACTGGAGTTGAACAAAGCAAGTGATATCTCTCTAGTCTCAAAATCAAGATCTACCAACATGTCAAGTATCTATTGATAACTTGAAAATAGCAAATTAATATGGCTCTTGTCGCACGCTCCGATTTCAAAAATTATCGTGTTTTTTTTATTTACGTGTCCTATATGTAGTGAAATCTGGTTTAGATGACTTCACAAAGAAAAATAAAGCGATATAAAATACAATAGAAATCAACTGTATTTTATTGTGCCTTAATAAAGCTGGAGATCCTAGATTTAAGAGTATTTATACGCATTTGCTTTAGCGCGGAGCGTTAGTCACGATGAAGAGCAATAGATGATGCTATTGCGATATCTGGCAAATGTTGTTGATGTTTTGATTTAAGTAGTAATCAATACAAGAGCACTGGCCATAAGGGTCAATTAGAGTAACCTTGATGGGCTTGGATGAGCTATCGTCATAGCGAAATTTAATGTAACCTCAATAGTTTAATTTTTTTTTTATTGTACTGCAGTTACACTTAGGTAGAATACTGTAAAACTATGGTATTAGGGCACATTTGACAAGTTTAGTCAGTAAATGTCTCTATCTGTATCTACCGGCGAAGATTTTGATGTGCATGTTTAGCATCTAGGAAAAGACAGATACTGTAGAACTAGACATTGAGAAGCCGGATCATTTTGTCTGCAAGCAAAGGTACACTTAGGGAGCAGTTACGCCCAGCATCTGGATTCTGTCCACAAAATTAAGGTAGTGTCATAGTCACTTCCTGGTTCCTAAAGCCTGCCTGATTCAGCCGACCTTGATCTCTGCTGTTATGCAGTATATGTGACGTTACCGAGAGCTCCATAAAAACATACTTAGATCGTTGTAAATCTGTAAATAAAATAACCCTAGACACCTCCGTCAACAGACTGGTAAATCCTGCAGTTGTGCTTAACGTAGCTAGCCCTAATTTATACTGTGCCCAGTATGATTACAATTTTAGTTTTGAGTCGCATTTGAAAAACACAGACACACGACTTAATCTGATTAGTGTTTTAATATATAGTACTGAATGCGGACCCTCCTTCCTAGAAAACTTGCCTCCATGCCAATCAAACTGAACAAAAATGAAAACGTATTTATGAAGCATTTTAATTTTTTTGGTAATGTTTTTGTCTGTGAATATATGAAAACGCACTAATAATGCAAGCACAACAAAAATCACTGAATAGTGTGCCAAGAAAAAGGCGCGAGACTGAATGAAGCTTCTTGTAATACTATGAACCGGGCTAATTCCAGGCTTTTGAATACCTTTGCTTTCCAATACTACGGCAGTTTTTGTTCGCTACACTTCACTTGCATTTTCTTGATCAAGTTTTCCGATTCATCCTCTATCATTTCGATTTGCTTTTGAACATCAATTTTTTTGGCCACATAAAAAACGTAAGCAGGGTTATTCCTCGAGAGTGTTCTCTCTGATTTGAAAAACCATAACAGCTCTATTTCAGCAATGACAGCTACGTAAACAAGAGCTGAATGTTAGCTAACGTTAAGTACTTCAGTTGCTTTCAGCTTACCTGCAAAATGGCTTAGCCTATCATTTATGGGAATACAAATAGTTTAGTTATTGAACTTTGTAATTCTCCAGTTAGTTCTAATTTACCAAATTCCTCGACCCAAGGTTCTAACTTCCTCTGCTTGGCTTGACATAAGTGCTCTGTGAATAGTCAAATTGTTGATTTAATTACAATCATATGGAGGGCTTTACTTATAGATACAAAAATGACTTACATTACCAGGTTGAAAAATATTAACACAGTGAGGAATGAAAACAATATTGCGAGAAACATGATCATGTAATTATCGCCAGCTTCCCCGTTCTTAATTGGATCCCAAACCCCATATAAAAAGAACCATAGTGATGAAAACGCCTTCACAGGATCTTGAAAGCTATTACTGGAGCTGTCATCAGCATAGCTTGCGGCATTGTCAGCCGCCAGATTAGATTTTGTAAGATTTATCGATCCAGAAAATTGTTCCTGGAAATAGGAGTCATCCTTATGCGATAAAAGAACGACGAAAGCATGAGTAAATGCAATGATCAAAAGCAGCATTATAAATATAGTCTTATAGACTGTTTCAATCAATTTGATTATTGTCTCTAAAGTAATACCCTGTTTGTGGTTAAAATATTACTTTGATCTCAAAATATAATGTCTGATTATAGCTTACAATGAATTCAATAGGTCTCAGTCTTAAGATCCCATGGATCCAAAGAACTATGGTAGTTACCGCGCCAACATCATACTAAAGTAAATGTTAGTTTTTATCGTAAAAAAATTGATTTTGTCTATCAAATATCCTACCAATTCTGGTTTATCCGTTAACATCTGGTAGAGATTGATAGCTGGGAGTATTAGTGCTGCATAATCAAAGAGATCGTAAAATTTAAAGGTACGGGATTTGAGTAGCTGATGAAGCTCTTGATAGGCCAGTAGTCCACCAGAGATGAGCATCGAGATTATAACTGCAAGGTGAGCAGGGTTTTCAAAGATTGAGACGTCAGAACTGAAGCCAAAACAGCTATCAGCAAAGAGCACAGCCGTAAAAAACGAGGCATAATACACTGTATGTATGCAGCAAATCAGTAAAAACCTATACATAATAGCTGTTTCCCACTTGTAATGCAGTAAAACCTCCAGGACTGAAGTATTTTGATGAAACAGATCATGTCTACGCTGCTTCAATGCGAATCGCAATAAATCGCTTTCTTTCTTGTAAAGAAAATCCAGTTGCTTATTGTTATTTTGACACCATAAGTTGTTATTGACCAATTCAGAGCGGCTTTTGGAATCTTCGGGGGATATCGCATATGAACTGAAGTGAACTAGCGGTACAACACATATTGTAATCAGTTCTGATTTCTGATCTTTTGGCTTGAAACCGTGCTTTTGATTGAAGGCTTTAACGGCTATCCGGAGATCCTTGGAAAGCAGCGTACGTTTGTAATGCAGTTTGCCCATCCAGTTGTTATTGTAGGAGATGATCTGTTCATTCGTGGTGCCAGTGCGGAACTCTGCGAACTCGTAGCCTGAGACTTTTTGGAGGGTGTCTACATTCATTGTTTCAACGACTTCACCATTTAGATATGAGAAATGGAATCTATCAACTTGCAAAAACTGAAGCTTTGCACAAGTACTTTTCAATATATCTATAAGAGATGTTAGAAAGCAAAATTCAATTTTTTTGTTATATTTACCTGTTTCATCGCGATCCTGAAGAAAGACCAAAGCATCTGCCACGGCGGAAAAGCTTCCCACTCCCATATATTGAGAGTTCAATAAGATGCGATTCAATAGTAAATCATATAATCGGTAGTCTCTTTCTTCTATAAGCACTGTCAGTGCATTTTCGTTTCTGTTCATTGAAAAACCTTCAATTTTCGTTTTCGCATTCACACGAAAGTAACTGAAAAGACAGATCTGTAGATCATTCGTTTTAAGTATCTTGAACAATATTTCCCTGCCCTTTGAAAAAGAAGCAAGCATAGCCAATGTCTTGCTACCCGAAATTGT
>DF836319.1:73532-83849 GCA_000950595.1 Mucor ambiguus | reverse complement strand
AACCGAGTTTTTTTTTTGCATATGATCGATTGATTGAACTACTAGATCTGTTGTCTTCTTGTAAATTATATAAAAATTTGGCTTTTTTTAGGCAGTTGTTAGCAGCTTAAGAGCAATAATAAAAATCATAACACTTACGTTCAAAATTTCACGACCAAAGACTTCCAATTTTTCACGACTATCATTATAGATAGTATACAGGAGATGGAGGGCTTGACAAACGCTTTGAATGAAATGGCCGTCCTTGAGAGTAAACTTGTCTACTGGTTCGCCATTTGCAACTTTTGTATTGTGTACTGGCAGGTAAACCTCTTCGAGCCATTCATGATCTGTAATCTTTTCGGTTTCGGTAAGCGAGTGTCGCTTAGGATGGCATATACTAACGACTAATCTATTGAATTCAACAAGTCGGATGCCATGTTCACCCAATCTATATACGTTTTGATTTGCCAAGGTACTGCTGCTATTTTGGTCAATATTATCGATACTGGGAGTAATAGCGTTGATTGGTAACTTTTCTTTATATCGATCATTACGTATCCACTTTTCGCTGAAGGCTTCGTTGAAATGATAAAAAGGAGGCTTGAAGGCACGAATGTACACGAGCTGATCTTCATCCAGTATTTTTTCTGTTTCTTCTTTATCTTGACGGATACGCCATAGTTGCACTGTGGACATTCCAAATCGAAGCAAGTATATAAAGTTGCAATCTTGCTCATCGCTGGCTACCAAAGATATCAAGTGGTTCGAGTCGTATAGGTTTTGATTGAATTCGTAGATCAGGTTATTGATGGAAACATTTGTTGGTGGGGAATTAGCTGATTTGATTTTCCAAGTGTTCATCGTCTCGTTTCCAAATACAGTTAAATTCATGCTTTTAAACTCGCATCTACCGGCTTCCAAAAGTGATGTATAAATTGCTGTAAATACTGGAATTCCTGATAATGAGCGTGCTTCAACCACGAATGGCTCAATCATGGAGTTCTTTGCTTGCCAATCCACCCTTATTTTTTCCGTTTTCACATAGATGGACATCTCGGCCTCGATGTTCCACACCTCAAAAATTATCATAGCATTGTTTGATCCCTCATCAAACTTGAGCTCATATACAGAAATATGAAACAAATATTGAGTTCTGCTGCAAAATTGAATATAGTTGATCAACGCGATATTAGAGCTTTCATCCAATTTCACAATTCTTTTGTCGTAATTAAGTGAATTTCTAAACTCGTTTCCTAAAAGCGACTTCAGTTGAAATGCTTGCAGACCTGTCTTCACATGATACACATTGATAGAAAGTGTCGACTTCACAAACGATGCGGCCAGTTTCTTGTCTGAGGACACATTAAGAATATTCCCGTTAACTGGCCTTGGAGAATTAAAAGAGGTAATACGAATACCGTTCCTATCTAGAGCCCAGATGCGCGTCCCTTCGAATTTATATGTAGCCACTATCATGTTATGCTGTATCAATTTTGTGATTTGAAGGATATTGCTTGCTGATGCCACTTGCTGGTGATCTGGAGTGTTGATCATCGACGATTTTGATGTTAGAAAGGCAGGCTCCAAAGAGTTGGGTGAACCAGGGTGGTGAAGGTCTTCAAATATGGGATCCAGATCAAACCACTTGACGAGCGAATAACCATCCTGGCAATCATATATTTTCAGTATCTTCTCGTTGACAAGGGCAAGCTTATCATTTGAGAGAAATACGGCTCTTCCTTGAAATTCTATCGACTTTTCATGAACAATTCCCCTCTCTTCTTCAACCCGGAATATGAAGCATTTTGGTTGAGATGTTGTGTATGTTTGCTTTTTGTCGTCGCGCATGTATGAAATGGATGCAAGATCGCCTTTCGATGATACGGATAAAAAGCTAATGGAGTGCTCGAAATCATGATCAAGACTGCTGTTAATATCCCCTGAGATTATAGGATTTAATGGCCACAGTGCATTTTCTTTGAGGTCAAGCCTGTGTACTGTCAACTTGATGCTAACTCCTTCAATGGAAAGACCTGGTATTACTGAAACATAAGCTATCCATTCCTTGTTTGCAGAGATGGCTATCAGTTTAGCTTTTTCAATGACTTGTCTTGTGTTGGTTGTTGCCGAAGTAGATAATTTAGGCCCATCGCTCTCTTTTTCAGAATCACAACTAGGCATATTGATACTACTATGATTTAAAGCCTCTGTCAATAATCCCATGCTGCTCCGAGTGTCAACCACAAGTATGGCGCTTTTAGGCTCCTTTATGTCCACCCCAGAGTCGTTTGTCCGTTGAGAAATCCTGCCGCTCATTAAGAGAAAAGCAAAAGGATAAACGCTCAGTAACTTTTGAGTATTAAGACTATTATATAGATTTACGCAGGTAACACTTGTGCAAGTTAAATAAAACAATCAACCATTAGTGTAGCACTAAATTTTGTACATTATTAAATGCGAAGATAGTTCATGTGGGTTGGCTCTCGCTTTCATGCTGTAAACGAGCACACTGTTGCCAATACACGCAATAAGTGAAGAGGCATTGTATGTATAAGTAGTATTCAAATTTACAGTAGATCAAAAGACGATTAGGGCAAGGTTCCGATTCGTGTCGTGCAGTACACATCGGTCGCATCGTACTATGCCAAAATGCTAGGCCATTGATTCGTTCTATCATATCACCGTTGAAGCCGCTATAAGTGTAATTACAATTGTAGTACATGCAATTTCTGATATTCTTAGATGCACTGTTTTGCAGGCTTCAAAACTTTCTGATATATATATATCTGTTTTTTTTTGTGGAGCTACACTCACAAACGTCATTTCCGTAAAATGAAAAGCAAGCATTGTACAGTAACGAGTAACAATAAAGCTCGTCTAAAGGCCAGATTAATAGCTCTCGATTTGATGGCAAAATGTAAATGATTTTCAAAAGGAACTTCTGTAAAAAGTAGCTGTGCCTGAAGGATCATAGATGCCGTATGTTGATTCAAACATGATCATCGTTTGAGCAACAGTAAACACCCCATCACTAAAGAAAGGCTCAAAACCTCGGCCAGAGATTATTCGAATACCACTTACATATTCGAATGTCTAGCATGACAACCTCGTTGTGTAATATCCAATTTCATATATCTTATGCTATAAGAAGAAGGAAGCATTCAAGATCTCGGAGATAAGTAGAAAGAAGCTTGAGTACACTTTTAGTGTAATAGGCATTTTGGAATTCTTTTGCGATCCAAATGATGATGGTTTCAAGTTTCTGATGTAGTCAATTTTTTAAAAAGAAAAAGAAAAAAACGATGATCAATAGCATTTACTGAACATCTTCAATATTTTATTCGAGTGAGTCTTCAAAAAAACTGTTGTCATCATCCATTATTAGCCCAAACAGGGTAGTCTCCCAATAGACACAGGATGTTTCGCATTAATCGCATCGACCTACACGCACTGCAACTTCAATCCGGAAACCATGCAACCACAGAGGTTAATGTACATGCAAGAGAATGAACTTTCGTCATGTCTACGTAACCAAATAATATTCGACAAAATCAACAAAACGCATCTTCATGATGGATATTCGAGAAAAAATGAGTTTATTATTACTACAAAACAGTCTTCAAAAGCCTTTTAGAATGATATAGTCCTTGCTTGGACTCTGAGCGAGTGATGCAATCCAGATGTAAAATTATCTTATTGGGTCTTGACTTCTCCATCAGCTTCAACTGCTTCGACGTGTGGACTGTCGACAGAAAAGGCACTTACATGCTCAGCTGGAACCTCAACAGCGAAACCCTTGATAGCAGCTTTGTATTCGTGAGTAATAGTGCAGCCACTATCTCTAACCTTTTGAGCCTCTTCTTGAATAACGTGTTCAGGGGTATCCTTTTTGAAAGTAACGATATAGCTGGAGGCTATTGCGACACATGTTAACACGACCTTGCCTACTATGTATACTACTTGTACTTACACATGGTTAAAATTATTTGTATGTTGATAATAGATGGAAAGAAAAGAAAAAATGTAAATCCTCGAGATTTGTCCTTCTTTTTATATGCCATGCACCTGCTGTTAACCAAGCAACGACTTTAGAGTTCAGCTTGTCAGCTGCTGCCGAGCCAATAACTTTCTTGGCGGGTTTGTATCTCAAAGGAACATCATTTCCAAGAGAAACTACGTAAATAAACATTTTGCATAAAACACACATGATCTCTCATATTTATTTAGCTTCATTTTCGAGCATACGGGCTTCTTCCCATAGTGTGTTTCCGGAGCATGCACAGACTAATTTGGTATTTTCAAATGCACCAGCACTACGAGCAACGATACCACATAAAATGCCATCGCCACTGTTACCATCGTCGGTTGTGCTCTTCAAGTCGTCCTCGTTTTCAGTTACCACAATGCTTCTTCCAATGATATCCCAAACTTTGACGCGAGAGCTCTCTACGACGAGATCCCCCCAGCCATTCTCATCCACAACGACATTGCCCAGATCGCCAACATGTCCATCATGCACGCCATCACCATGAGCTACATTGGTAGGGTTGAAATGGCCTCCGGTAGAACGCCATCCCTCTGAGACATCTCCCGCTTCGTGGATGTGTACACCATGCTTACCAGGAGACAGACCTTGGATAGTTAAATCAATCAGACAAGTATCGTTATCCACCTGGATGAAACGAGCCAAGCCTGATTTGCCTGTGGGTAATGTAGCTGTAGGATCTGTGCCATAACAATCAAAAATGCACACAGCTGCTCCAGAATGTCCTTGACCGTCAGGTACACCTTGTCCACGCACAATGACAGTGCGACCAGTCTCCTTGAGTGCCTTTGATATGGATGAGGGAGGAGCTAATGTGGTATGTCACTCAACATTACGTCTAGACTCCATGTTGCTTATACTTTATTACCTGTTCCCTCTACAACGACTCGCTTTTCGGCAAGGTCAACGTCAAATGAGGTGACGCCTAATAACCACAGCGTCAATAATGATCAAATGATACATTTGTTTCTATTTCACTCTACCTGGTAATTGCTTCATCACCTTTGTAACATCATTCACGCATGACTTTTTAGTTTGGAAATAGTTGATTAGTTTAATCGAAATGGTTCTATTCGCTACACTTTTGATAGTTACCTCGCAGGTCATTTCTACTGCAAATTCGGTCTAATTGGAATTGATTGCATTAGCATAAGGGTTCAAGGCTTCATTTGTACCAATAGCTATACTTTGAATAATTTGGCTGACATGTCGCTTTGTGTTATTGCAAGAAGGTTTTCAATGGAAGAAAAGAAAAACAGCTGGTGTTTGTCCGTCATTTCCAGGTAATTTTGTTTCGCTGACAAATGCATCCAGTTGTTTAAGCTCCGGGTATTGCGCCTGTATGACTAGATCGAAACGGCTGAAATGTCAAGTACAATGCTATTTGGATGAAGGAGACATCGAACACTAGTAGCCTAGATTCTTATTGATTGATATATAGATTTTGAGGAACATAAATGGTTTGGAATATAGCATCAATTATAGATACCTTGTATGAAATGACATGTAAGATGTGAGAGATGGGAAAATGACAATTCAAATAAATGGCTCACAGTGTCGACTTGAATTTCGCTTGGTTTATTGCTATTTTTTGCTTCTACTTAAAGAAATGCCTCTCATTGCGATGTATCAGCAGGCCTGTCCTCATCGAGAGATGGCTCATCTTAATTTGACAGTTATCGTGCAAATGCAGACAGATACCAAATCAGGGGTAGATATGAAAATAAATAAAAATATGCTTTACTTTGCTCATCAATCTCGATAAATCCAAACATATTCAAGAAATAACAATCCTTCAATATAAGCTTCATCCATCAGACTCCACACTGATGTCAAATCAATTTGATTTAAGCTTATTCAAACTCCAGTTAGAGAGTCAAAGAGAGGGGCTGCAAAACCATACAATTTTTTCACATTTTCATCCCATACCACACACACACATACACACGTGTTTTATCATGGCAGCCAAGAGACCTTCAGACGCTGAACTCACTCAGAAAGTAACGCCCTAGCATCAAAGAATCGAGTTGGAAGAGATGATTTAACGCGCTCATTTTGCACATAGTACAACCAATATAAAAACGAACTTCAACAGTTGGCACAAAAGATTGGTGAATTAGAATCAGAAGTGGAAGAGCACAAGTGAGTTCTTGGAACAAGGATTTTGGTAGAGAAAAAGGGTATTAATACAGAGAGACAGGCTTGTCATTGACAGTATCTCGCCACTCGAGCCTGAGCGCAAATGCTTTCGTATGGTAGGCGGTGTGTTGGTTGAAAGAACCATCAAAGAAGTTTTACCTGCTTTAGAGACAAATTACAGTGGTGTAAGTAGAATCAACAAAGGGATTAAATGGATGCGGTTGGCTGACAGATAGTGCATAGATCCAACAAGTAATCGAGCAATTATTACAGACATACAAGCGCAAAGAGGAAGAATTTATTGAATTCCAAAAGAAGTTTAATATTCAAGTTGTATCCAAGCAACAACAATAATAAAGGAGTGCACACTGTATAATAGAAGAGCTTTATTCCCGAGATGCGTGTGTACATATATTGATAACAGTAGTAGTAATAAGAAACAAACGACCGGGACCATCCTCAAATAGCAATTGCAATGTTTATTGTATTTTGGTCGGTTGGTATGCATTTCTCCAGCATTGATAAAATCGAAATCTTGTAGTATGAAACGGCCTTGATCTCTATTTTGGCAATGTTGTAGTTGAATTTGTTCCGTATGGCTTTCATCCAAAGCCCTCTTTCAAGTGTTAAATCAAGGGCGAGACAATAGCCATCACAGCCGGAGAATGTCTGCATGTTCTCGGGTCATAACAAATAATGCAAAATGTATATAAACTTGATTTGCAAATCAAGATGTCTGATCATTACCTCTTTTTCTCTCTATCTATTTATTTCTGAAAAATATGCGCTTCCTTGAACTGCTTGTTGCTATCACTGCTACTGTCGCTGTTGCTGTCAGTGCTGCTCCCCTTGCTAGCAAGGACATGATGGTTGCTCCCATGGACACCAACAAGATGGTGTTTGATCCCAAGACCATGAAGCGTCAATCAGGTAGAAGACAACAACAAATCAACAAGTATCAAAAGAGACACAAGCCCTGTTGTGGTGCTAGCCTTGGTTTGGGATTCGATGCTCAAGCTCGTCTTGATGTCGGTGCCAATGGTGCTGCTGCTGTTAACCCTCCTGTTGCTGCTAATGCCAACGCTAACGCCAATGCCAATGCCAATGCCAATGCCAATGCTGCTGTCCCTGCTCCTGGAGATACCATCAATGTCCGTGTTGAAAACAACCATTCCGGTTGAAATGTAGAAACTAGCATGACATAGACCATTTTCTTGAATAAACGTAATTTATTGTCACTTGAACAGTGAAGCATTTGCTACTAGGGAAAAGATTGAACTGCTTTTGTGATCGGAAGCACGTTATAAGCTTTACGCCAAGAAATAATTTTGCCTAGGCGTAAGCTCTTCAAAAAGGCTCGTCTACTGTACACTGAAATGTCAATGTTAGAATATACACAATAGTAATGGTCTTAGAGCAGGTATTTGAGCAAGGAATATGCACCAAAAAAGCACAGAGTATATCCTTCATTAGGTTACAAGTCCTGTGATGTTAAGCCAGGGATAATCCGAAAAGCCATTGTTCTGCGACCAAATTCAGGAACGACAAGTTAGGTAAATTGTGAATCATGCAATGTCATATATGTATTCACTTGCAAGACAGGCCAATTGAAAGAATGGCAGGAGCATAAAGGTTTACTCTACATATCATGGATCCATCTCAACAAAAGGAAGGGCTTCTCAAGACAGTAATCTCATTCAGTAGATGCCAATAAAGCCTATCTTTCGATTACACATCCTTATTCATTTATACCAAGTGTTCGTTCGAATGAAGTACATTGTTGATCAGCTGTAAATTACAAGAAGCAAAAGTTGACATTTACATCGCTTCAATTAAACAAAGCTATAAATTAGCACATAGCAAGTTATTTATACAATATTTATTTGATTTAAACAAACAACCTATATATTACCACTTCCTTTGCCCTTTATCAATTCGTGAATCTTGTGTATATTTATGGAACATCTTGCACCTGTAGCATCTATATATTCGTTTCATGATGAGATCTTTGAAGCCGGTTGCTATGATAAAAACAACTTACATTAACGCGGCCCTGCATGAAAATATAATGCACCTTGGAAGAACTCTTGTTATTAAGTCGTTCTTTCTTCCGCTTCTTGCTGCAATGCTCTTCATGCGCACTATACATGTTGTATGATCACTTACCTCAGGTGTATAATATTCGAGTGTATGTTCAATTACATTCATATATATACATGTATACTATAAGGCAACTTCGTGGGTTCTTACTATTGTGACATTGAGGTTTGTATCAAGGCATTTGCGAGATGTTTATGCAATTATTGAATGATCACAATATCTTGAATGGCCGTATCGGGATAATCTAAGGCAAGTGTCTAACAGCCACCGAATGTTGAACAGAGAGAGGAGCACCGTGTTATGAGGAAGTGCAAGAAAACCAGCATAGACCCAACTGGAGTATGATTACTATCACTGAGAATACTCTATAGGCAGAAGGTAGGCAGCATTGTCACTTGGCAAATCAGGTATTACAAGAGAGATGGGGTAGCATTAACTTTAACAGCAGAGAGTAGGAATTCCAGGTTCGAGAGCGATAGAACGTAATTCTTGAAGCAAGTATAGTAAAGCCAGTAGATACATGTGTGTATCGAAGCAGAGTTGGCCGTGTGTGTATTTTTCTTCTTTTGCACCAAAGCTAGATCCACCGTTGAGCAGCGAAGCAAGTGTTGTTTGTAACAGATAGAAGGCGAGATGTTATCTAGGTAAACCGGAGCTGAAAGCTGATTATCAGGGTTTGCGTATATGTACAGGACCATTTGAAGTTTTAGGTACAAGAGCCTCTTTGACGGAAAACATATATATCACCACCAATTGTTTGTGAGCATTCGCAGTGAGGAGGAATCACAATAAGATAGCTTGGTGTGACCAGTAGACGATATTTTAGATCCTTGACGATTTGGAGAAAAAAGAGGCAGAGAAATAAACACACCTGTCGACTGGGATAAGAAGTAACAACATGGCAAAGTTAGACTTTACTCTTTCCTATGAAATGTAGCACACCTACCTCGAATGCACGATTTGAAAAGAGGTGCGATGCACGAATAGACGCCAATGAATATTTAATAGAGCGGCAGAGGTAAGGTGAAAGCTTCAGTAGTAGCACCAACAGCAGGACAAGATGATGACAATCCAGACGCAAGCGGCATCAGTACTGTAATGTGCACTGGGTAGAGAGGAGATACCATTTGATGGCTGAGAGACTATAGCGCTATTTTTTTTAAAGATATTAGACTCTGAAAATACTATTCAAATCATGAACTTACACAATATGGAAACTTTTCATATCGACGCACCAAACAAAAGCAAAAGAGACATAGCACGGTAATCACAAATTTTGACGGAACACTCCCAGATGAGAGAAAAGTACCAGACCACACAGACAGACAAAGTTCTTCAAGAGATGAGTATGACCAAGTAAGTGCGCTTTGTAGAGACTAATCTAACCACTTTTGATGATGTGTCTTTTCCGAGCAAGTGAACTTGGTGATAAGTTACGACAATTGATATTGACCGCAGCAATTTGGAAAGACCGGTTGCATTAGAGAGGAAGACACCAGGTATTGATTTTCTTTCCATGATATGGAGACAAGATGCCGTCATTGCAGTAATGGACAGCAGCACCAATGGACACAGTAGTACATGAAAGCGCCTGAGACAAGCCAGACAAACCAGACCATAAAGAGATGACAGGCGATGCAGAGGATAGACAAGAGAGACGAGATAGACGCGTCGAATGAGGCAGCGTGCAAAGTAACAAGAGAATATCAAGCCGAATTAGTTGCAATTTGCAGGCTGCGCGGACGCTCATTTGCTTTTCGTAAACGAGAAAGAAGAACTTAGTTTTATCTTCGCTCTTGTATGACCGATATCTTGTTCTCTTGGGCTGCTCAGGTTCTGCAGCTCCATCTTCTTGTTTCAAGCCATCTTCTTTGATTTTCTTAATCGGCTTTTCTGGTGGCTTCAGGTTCGTATATTCACTGAAGTTGGTTATATTAGCCAAAGGGTATTGTTCGTCGTCTACTTTTATCGCGAGAACAGCAACTGATGCACCCTGCCCATCGTAGAGATTTCCATTTCCATCTTCGAAAATAAACTGATCTATAGAATAG
>DF836320.1:146493-156808 GCA_000950595.1 Mucor ambiguus | reverse complement strand
AGCACTAACTTACTGACACCTTCGCTCAACTTTTTAAGGACAAAAAAAAAAAAAACATCGTGAAAAATCCATCAAAAAGCATGAGGCGCACCTCATACTTTTCATCAAAATCAAACGATCGCGTTTTTGGAGGCAAAAACGAAGACTTTTACTAATGTATATATTGAATCAAAGGGGGTTTCTTGATCCAAAGCAGCCCCCAAAACTTGTTTGTGAGACCTTTATATGTAAAATTTAGATATTTTGGCCAATATCCACATTTAGTATTTTCCAGAACTGCTCCATCAGTTTACTCAAAACATATATTTTTATTTTCACTGTTGGATGCGTCTTGAAAAGTGCTCCAAGGAATCTTAAGAGAGCTTTGGATTATCATCACACTTTATACAGTTAAAACCTTCAAAATAAATTAAACAGGTCGATTTTTGAGCAGAAACAACGAATTGAAACAGAAAATGAATATCGGATATTAAAGTATTTTGCCTGCTACTGCAGAATACGGCTTCGTGAGGGCAGTTAATGCTTTTAGACGCTACCTAATAGGGTATTGCGAATCAAAAAGCTACTATTTAAAAGAGACATTCGAAGATCTTAGCTATTGCTGATTTCGTGATATAAGCTAAAGACTTGTATTTGATAGCTTTATGCAGTAAGAAATGTGTTCTGAGTTGATTATAAGCCGAAACTACATCAGGTATCACTTCAACAACGCTCGTACTGATGCTATTCCAAAACAAAGAATTTATGCAGCTGCGAAAGGTAGTGGCTTTCAACCCCAAATGTTATTTATATTTACCTTTCTCAAATGGGGCACCGCATCTGTTTAACATATACTAAATTGAGGGTCTTAGGTGTATTGCTAAAAGCTTACGAACTGGATAAATGTGTGAATTAGCGTTTGTTATTATGAATGCACGTTTGGGTACAGCGCACTTATAATCCAAGACAAAGCAGCATGATACAAAATTTGTCACGACAGTGATTGGGCATGAATGATTTCAAGATTTTCACTAGCGCGATCTTCGATATCGCACAAGCGTGTTAAGTTGGGTTATGTAGTTTTCAGATAGAAATTCTTTTATTGCAATACACAATCAACAAATAAAAATGTAGACACAAGAGACAAAGGTATCTTTAATACGATAGAATGGAAAGATTAGAATGTTTGTGGTCAATGATGCTCCAGTCCGATTTTGATGTAACCCCAGATCTATAATCCAGAAAATGAGAATTAGCAAGGCCAACTTGAGTAAACAGCGCTCGATCATAAAGTAGTAGTTTGAGGATATGAGATGCAAAGTCAATGATGAGAAATGATAGACTATTACACAGAAAACACCCACACCCACGGATAACATTTAACATCACTGCACAAGATCCGAAAAGCTTAAAAATTCTCCTTGATCAAAAGGGGTAAGTTTAATAGGTAAATTGGGAATATGACACTTTTTTACCAAAGGGCAATGATTGGCATATAGGAGGTAGAATGAGTCGATTTGTGATACCAAAAAATCCATCATTTAAACATACTATAACAAACACACTTTGCCAATTACCCCACTCTTTTCTCTTTTTTTCTTCTCAATTGCCAAAAAAAAAAAAAAAATGAAATACCTGACCCATATCACAACCATTGTATCAAGTATAGGTGGATTACTGTATGGTTATGATATAGGAATTATAAGTGGCGTCTTTTCAACGCCAACCTTCCCTGTCTATTTTGGAATGGACGGGGATGCATCCGAAGCAAAGCAGATCCAAGGAAACATTGTTTCATTACTGCAAGCGGGGGCATGTATAGGTGCACTGACAGCGAATTTCTATGCAGGTACAAAGAGGCACAGCCAAAACCATGTGGCAAGCATTTAATTCATGATGGCGATTAGATAGATTTGGACGTCAAAAATCAGTCATTACCAGCACATTGATTTTCATGTTTGGTAGTGCGATTCAGACAGGCTCTAAAAATTTGCCTATGATTTTGTTTGGTCGATTTGCCGGCGGGTGTAATATATGTAGCTAATACAGAATGGAACTTGCTACTGACATGCTTTCATTTGCATAGGGGGTGTGGGAGCTTGCTCCATGCTGGTTCCAATGTACATTGCAGAGATTTCTCCTTCTCGGATCCGAGGTCGAATGGGTGCTTTGTGGCAGCTGAATATTTCCGTGGGTATGATGCTGGCATTTTGGTACAGTAAACACAAAATTCTCACAATGCAAAACGCACATGTCTTATGTATACGTATTCCAGGATCAACTATGGTTGTCTCGTGGGGTTAGAGACTGGAGACATCCAATGGCGCCTTCCTTTGGGGCTTCAAATTGTGCCTGGACTTATTTTGTTCATTGGCATGTTGTTTCTGCCTGAATCAATCCGTTGGTTGGCGCTACAGTAAGTTGTGCCATGCTGACTTTTGATCTAGCGTATTCAATGTACTCGTTCAATGTAGGGGCCGGTTTGATGAAGCTAAAGTCATCTTGTGCAAGCTGAGAAATCTCCCAGAAGATCATCCTGACATCCTGAATGAATTTAATCAAATTACCAGCTCTGTTACAAAAGAAAAGGAACAAGACGGTACCAAATGGAAAGAGCTCTGTGAACCTCACAACCTTCGTCGACTTGCTTTGGGATGTTTTATGCAAATAGCACAGCAATGGACAGGTACCAATGCCATTGTAAGTTTTCAAGGCCTGTAAGCCATGCTTCATTTAACCTCACATGACATAGAACTACTATGGTCCTCTTATCTTTCAAACTATCGGTCTCGCAAGTAACATATCTGTGTTGATGACTGGCGTATACGGTAGGTATGAGACAGGGATATCGTCAATATGCCTTATTCAATTGGTCAAATGAAACAGGTTGCGTAAAGGTACTATTTGTGCTGATTTCGTTCTTCTTTTTGGACAAGAAAGCTGTTGGCAGAAGACCTACATTGCTGCTAGGCTCACTAGCGAATGTCATCATCTTTTTTGTGCTTGGCGGTATGCTCTATAGTATTGAAAGTGCTCTTGCCAGCGGCATACCAGCACCTGCAGCTCAGGGCTACGTGGCGATGGTGATGATTTACCTGTTTGCCGTGTCGTAGGTGACCCATTTGCCTTTATGATCGTCTAATGACTAAGGCTTTAATAGATTTGAGTTTACCTGGGGACCTGTAACATGGATTGTCTGCTCGGAAATCTTCCCTAATAGAATCAGAGCTGTTTGCATTTCTGTCACTACTTGTAAGTTACCTTGGCAGTGTGCTTTATATTATCTACTAACATCTTTCCTTTAGCCATGAATTGGGTAAAAAGAGATACAAACGATTCTTTTATTACACTAGAGATACTAACCTTGTTTATCTCGTAGGCAATGAATGCCATCATTGGTAAAATCACACCTCTCATGATTGCAGACATTTCGTATGGCACATTCTTCTTTTACGGTGCATGTTGCCTTACCATGGGTCTTGTTGTGTACGTCTTTCTACCAGAGACCAAGGGCAAATCGCTGGAGGAAATGGACCAAGTGAGTGTCACCAGTAGAAATATTATAGTTACAAGCATCTGATGTCCTGTTTAGATTTTCATCCATGGTGGAACCATTATCATTGGACAGAAGTACATGGAAAAAAAGCCCATCCTACCAACAGACAGCTTATCAGTCAATGAGAAGCATGTTGCTAATAACAACGAGAAGCATTGACACCTTGATTGTACCTAATTCATGCTAAATTTACTGCGCGAAAGCATATTAAAATTTTTTCAAACTTCGATCATCAAAAATACATCGACAGGAAAAGGTCTGATTGATTACCTTTTCTTTTCCTCTTTTCTCTTCTCCCATTTCACATATCAGATGCGATGACACCCCTTGAACAAAGAGCAGGCATTAAACGCAAAAGAACAGAAGAGTCTCTCCCCATCAAGCATAGGCAGCAATCAACTGACGACACTTGCCACTTTGAGATGCCAATGCTCCTGAAAAGAGATGCTGTCCCGTTATACGAAAAAGCATTGGTACTGTATCCAGCATCCACAACATTGGAGAAGAGCAGACATCCTGTACCTGAAGTAGCATCGCTAGAATCATTCTATAGCCATGTTCAACCAGCCGTAAGCGATGAACGTTTGGAAAACTACGCAACGCCTCGAATTGCTGCCACACTGTCACCATTTCAGTTACAAAATGTGGCATGGATGGTCTCCCGAGAAGGACACATAACCAATGGAAATGGGGAGATTGAACCCGATCTAAGCATTTACACATCGTTGCCTCTCTTGTATGCAGGTGCTCATGAGACAGAACAGACGGGCACTTACATAGATGTGATTACAACAAAAACTACGACGAATCGAGCTGACATATCGAATCTTGTACAACTGTCCTACTCGGGTGGCATTCTATCTGATGAGATGGGCTTGGGCAAGACTGTCAGGTATGTAGTCAGGGCTATACATAGACACTTTGGGAGCTTATACGGTATACAGTGTATTGAATTTGATTGCAAAGCATACATACAACCCTCACGACCCTTCGCATCCCAAAGCTGAAGATGTTGGCAGCTTGACATTTGCAAAGGGAACTCTAATCGTCGCTCCTGGCACCATCATCAGCCAATGGCATTCTGAAATCAAGAAGCATGCACCTGAATTGTCAGTGTTCATCTACGAAGGACGCAGATATCAAAAGGAAACTACAGCTGAGGATCTTGCAAAGTATGACATTGTACTGGCTTATTACGAGGTAACATGCGACAGTTTGATGCGCCGGAAAGGAAGATTGATCTCCTGTTGATAGGCTTTTAGACAAGAGATCCATTATTCCCAATCGCCGCCAAAGAGACCGCAACGAAATGGTACGTATCAGTACATAGTTTCACATTGTGTGGATATCAACATGCCAACAATACAGGTGTTGTTTACAATCGAGAGTTTACTTTGAGTCCTCTTGTTTCTGCCTTTTGGTTCCGGTGCATACTCGATGAAGTAAGTGGCTACTTAAATTCAGGCACTCACACAGTTACTCATATTTTACTGATTTCAGGCGCAGATGATTGAGGGCCAAGTATCCATTGTAGCTACAGTAGCCAAGAAAATACCTCGGTGGTACGCCTGGGCAGTAACCGGTACCCCCATGAGAAGAGATCTGGAGGATTTATATGGACTGTATGACTTTATCGCTATTGTG
Source organism: Mucor ambiguus (assembly GCA_000950595.1). Lineage (NCBI taxonomy): Eukaryota > Fungi > Mucoromycota > Mucoromycetes > Mucorales > Mucoraceae > Mucor > Mucor ambiguus. The sequence continues at coordinate 151,629 of DF836320.1, read as the reverse complement.
CCTTCGATCAAGACTCTAGCTACGTTTTCAAAGTTATGCAAAGACCCTCAATTCATGCCTGTTTTCTATGATTTCGCTCGCAACACTATTAGAAGAAACACAAAGCGTGCTTTGGAGAATCAGTTGCACATCCCCAAACAATCACGTCATGTTGTGCGATTCCCCTTTACTACCATTGAGCAGCATTATTACGACGATTTATGGAAAGAGTGTAAGCAGAATATTGAACTGGATTTGCTGGACAGCAATAATTGGAGCATGTATTCAGAGACAAGAGACGTGGCACGGTCTCGCATGCGAAGTTGGGTAAGCAGGACATCTCAATGTCTGAATGGAAAACTTACGGGTACAGTGTTCATAGTTGGTAGCACTGCGACAGAGTTGTATCCATCCTTCTCTCATCGCCAATGCATCTCTGCGGCTCAGATCATCAAAAACAAGCACAAATGCGATTCAATCAATGACTGAAGTACTGCAAGATATGGCCAAGTCAGCTACAGTCACCCTGGATCAAAATCAATATAGCTTCTATCAGCTCAAGCTTCAGAAAGCCGGCATGTACGAAGTTATGAAAGACGTGGAAAAAGCGATTGAAACCTACACTGAAAATGTACCAGCGATAGAAGCGCTCTTGCAGGCTCGAAGGGAGGATAGCCGTCTATATCATGCTAAAGCGAGAGAGTTGGAGAAGGCAGGCTTGTATATAGGAGATACTCTGGATGTCACCGAGTCCAAGGTTCATATCAAATGGCAGACATTGTTGCATCGATATTACTTTTATATGGCTAGCGCGTATCATACTCTAGAAAATGAAGCAAAGGAAAATGAGTTTTACACCAAAGCTGGCAATATTCGCCGAGATTTGCTAGAGTCGTATACAGAAAGAGTGGTTACTCACACCAAAGAGATGCGCAGAGCTGCCAAGTTTATCAAAGACAGCCCTGAGTACCACTATGGCAGTCGACACTTTGCGTTGGATATGAGCGGGCCAGGCGAGGTTCCTGACAAGCAAGAGGATCTGAATGTGTTAGAGAATGTCAAGGGTGTGGGCCATATTCTGGATCAACAGCTGGCAAAAATACTGTATCTGCGTAAAAAGATTACACCCATCTTGACCAAAAGTCTTGTGGATGGGGACAAGAATGCTGAGGCCACTGGCGAAGAATACGACAATTCATTGGAAGAGCAGGCCATGTGTCAAGTTTACCTTTCCGCCTACAAAAATCTATTGCAGGACAGACGATTTATTATCAATGGCAACACTGTGACACTGGATACAGTTGCACTAGATTTGGGTGATACAGCAGCAGCAGCACCAAACGAGAAACAAACCCAAAGCGATACAGCAAAGAAAGCAGAGGCATCTGAGAAGGCATTCAGAAGTAAGTTGATGTCTCCTGCCACCTACAAGGTGGAGTGTCTTCGTGATGTGGAGGTGCAATTGAGAGATGTCAAGAGAAACATCAGAGTCAACAAGAGAACCAATATCCTCATCTTGAACCAGGAGCAAGCTCACATCAAAGCTCAATTGCCTGTACAGACAAAACTTGTGGACCACCTAGACAACGATCTAAAGAAGCTGACGCAGTTGTTCAACAGTCGCATTGCCTACTACAAGTATCTCCAAACCATTTCGGACACACTCCTGGCTTGGCAAAGTGATCGTCCGTTAGCAGAAATGGCCAAAATCGATGCAGAGACGGTGCAGTTGGCAGACACCATCACCAACAACAAGTCTCGAGACATGTATTTCAAGAGTCTAGTGCAGGAACAAGACGCTTTACAGAGCAATCAAGAAGGCAAGTGCAAGGATTGTCTGATCTGCCGAGACCCCATTGGGAAGGGTATGATTACATATTGTGGACATTCATCTTGCTATAGTTGTGGCGTGCAATGGTTCAAGACAAGTCGCCGTTGCCATACTTGCAACGCTACTGTTAAGCCACATGAGTGGTACAGAGTGTCGTACCAAGAGATGGAAATGCACGACAGAGATCAAGCGGTGGAAGCAGTTAGTCTCAGTAATAGCAGCGCTGCCAACAGCGTCGATGAAGATGCGCATGCTTTGACAGTGCCATGGAAGCCGAAAAAGGACGAAAAGATTGAGCATCTTATCAGAGAAATCAAGCAGCAGCAAATCTCTGGTAGTCAAGGTGCCAAAATTGACAGCATCATTCGACACATCAAGTACATCAAAGAAAAGAACAATGGCAAATGCGTGGTGTTTTCTCAGTGGACCAAGGTGCTGACAATGCTCAGAACGGGGCTTGAGGCAAATGGTATTCACTGCACGAATATTGATGCTGGCGCTGGGTCTATAGCAAGCAAGAACAGGGTGGCTAAATTCCAGCAAGATCCCGACATGAATGTGATTCTATTGCACGCCAGAAGCCAGTCGAGTGGATTGACACTGGTGGCAGCACACACTGCTTTTATCGTTGAGCCTGTTCTTAATGAATCGTTGGAGAAACAAGCCGTCAACCGTATTCATCGCATTGGACAGACAGAAGAGGTAGGCTAGCCTCAAGCATAAACTATTTGTATATATAGGCTCACCATCATGTAAACAGACAAGCGTATTCTGGTACATTGTCCAAGACACGATTGAAGAGCGCATTCATGCTATTCACGACATCAAGCGCATCCACAACCAGAGAAACAACACAGCCGCCAACGACAACGAAAAGACACAAATGAGCAAAGTCTCTGAAGGTGGTGGCGAATATGTCAACGATGATGATCTTCGTCGGTGCTTAACTAGTGATTTGACATACGCATTACGCAAATAGAATTTTTATTCAATCAAAGTCTGCTTCAAATAAAACCTCTCTTTCTGCTCTCACTTGACCCGCAGGCACTAAATCCCATAACTGATTGTGGTTGTCGTATCCAAATTTCTTGTGGTATAATACGACTCGTGTTCCATCCGATGTCTGATTTCCACGAACATCCAGCACCATGTGAGGGTCTGCTAAAGTGTAAATGAACCCATCCTCATACCCCCATCGTTGGTTCTGTGCATCACTAATCTTTTTGCGATCGTATTGACAAATCCAGGCCTCGTCTACTAGTGGACCTCCTCGCACGTCGAGCACTTTGCCTGAGCATTTATTCACTACAAAGCCATCCTAGCAATAAAGAGATCTGACTCAACATCATAGTCCACAATTGTCACTAATACAACAAGCATACCTGGTGATACCATAGTTGATTATCTCGATCGTCGTTGTGCTTAGGTGTCCATATTAATATCTTTCCATCGTTCTATTGAGCGCAATGTCAATCGTCATCAATATTACTATAGGAGAATGGTACCCTACTTTTGTGGAAGCACCATCAACTAACAGAGACAGTATTATGGTTGAATATCTCAATAGCTAGAAGGCCATCTTGCACTTACCATCAATCACTTTTCCAGAATTGCGAGATTTTATATAAAAATATCCTGATGGAAACTCGTCCATTATATCCATGTGTTTCAGAAAAAGAAGAACAAGAAGCGAATGCCTGCATTTTCGACCTTTTAAATGTGCCTCAATTCCAACAATCTGCATTTGAATTGCAATCACTAGTAAGTAGCACTTCAAGAATCGAGAAAAAAAGTACTTTTTTTGAAGTTGTTAAGAGTCATTTATGTCAAACTGGTATCGGGTAAGTAACAGCCATAAAACACCTTCTTGCGAGATTTGTATGAGGCCATGTAATATGATAGACAATAGTGTCATAGAGAAAACAGAAATATCATTTGAATCTTGGCCACAGCCATCAAGATATATTTCGTAATTTTCAATCAGATCTATCAAACAATTATATTAGTATAAAGCAGAAAAGAGTAATTAGGAATACTTAGCTTTAAAGGATTGCTTGTAAGTGTATTTAAAAATAGCAGATAAACCAATTCTCCCGACCACTGATTAACAAAGTTAAAGAGTTATTGTCACGCCTGGGAATGGGTCGAGTCAAAGAGAATTGCCAGACCAGAGACGTTATCTTCCAATGTCCCTCGATAACGTAGTCCTATTGTCGAGTAAGTATAACACTTAGTCCGAGTCTGTTCATTAAGTTGTATAAAAAAAGAAACTCCATCTAACTCTTATTCACAGTTATTCTACAAATAATTATATTAGTATAAAAGCAGAAAAGAATAGGGAAACTTAGCTTTGAAGGATTATTGTCATGCCTGATGGAGAGTTGTTTCGCAAAAGAAAGTAGCCGTCGCCAAACAGAAGAATAAATATCAAAGCTAGCGTCATCAATATTTATTGTAGGTGGATATTCTCTCTTTCTTTGGTGGTGCCTCTTGCATATCGGTGTCTTTGGGCTCATCGTCAACAACTGCCTTTTTGTGTTTGATATACTTCTGCAGGTTTGTCAGATTTATTGATCGAAAGGATGGCTCCACAACAAACGCTGCTGCTTCGTTGCCAGATTCGTCTACAATACCACCTCTGCCATTCTCGTGAAAGAAACTCATTTCAATGTTGAATTATTTCGGATCTACCTAAAAACTTATGGTGTCTATTTCACCGTTCCAGGGCTTAAACCCGATTTTTTACAGCTTGAAAAAGTTATGAGTTGTAAAGTAGTATATCCAGCTGATTTTCGAGGCTTTCCTAGGCCATAGCGTTTTTGATCCCGTAACTTATTCTTGCATTGCGCTATTACCATGGAAGATCGCAGCTGCCCTTAAAACTTCACTTTAACAGCCCAAATTGGGAACCAAAACTATAAACCTTTGCCTTGCGTCCGCTTCATATACGCAATAATGATTGCACTAAAGCACGTAGGAGGGATCCCTTGAGTAGTTTAATGCTCATAATGTCTTCGCTGCTTTATTCGAACGAAAATTTAGAGCCTCGACGATCCTGTCAACGGTAGCAATTGAGACAACAATAAAGATATTCGGCCATGCGAGTATTTTACTCGACATTGCTACAAATGACTCCTTCAAAGACGAAAATGAAGGTGATGCCGTTGATATTGAAGCCAATAACAACGATACTGCCAATGCAGTTGAAGCTAAAGCCAATAATGGCCATGCCGAACAAGAAGGTATTGATCAGATGATGTTGCCTCCAACTGCAAAATACAGTGAAATTTGAATACAGTTGAGACATGATTTCTCACGCTAGAAGT
>DF836320.1:129962-144099 GCA_000950595.1 Mucor ambiguus | reverse complement strand
CCCCTCATCTAATTTAAACGAAACCCGCAGGGCGACGCCGTCATCGAGCGAGATCAAACGGCTAGTTGTATTGATAAAAATGTAAAAGATCTGAAAAGTGGGCAGATTGTTTTCAAAAAGCTGGGCAAATTAGTCTCGCAAAAGTGGGAAAGTGAGAGTGGAAGCACAGTATCAAATGCATTATATCAAAACTGGTAGTTGCCATCGCAGCATAAATATTAAAGAAAGACTTTATTTGATTGATAATTTGAATGGATAAAATATAATTGGATATGAGAATATAAAAGTTAAAAGATGTTTACACAGGTAACATCGATAATATCAGAGTTTAAAGTCGTGTAAAATGACCAAAAATGAGATCATAGCCTTCAAATTCATGAAGGATCTTATCCTTACGTCTGTAACCACCAAACTGATCCACAGTGCGCACAAGCTTACTGATGTTATCTACCTGCTGATCCACATCGCGATGCGAAGCAAAGTAAGTGACAGTAAAGGACCCAGGTTGGAAGATATCAATGACTTGACGAATAAGCTTTCGGATAGCTTCTTCGCGGCCATGGCCATGTTTACCAGGTGTCTCAACAGGTTTGACAGGAATAGTGGTTTCAAATGAAGCATAAGAGCATTGCTCCTCAGGAGCACAGTGGATTGTGTAATAGCCATCCTCAGATAAACCATTGCAAGAATAGCCACAGGGCTCAAACATGTATGAATCAACATTGGCCTCGGGGTAAAGTTGATCAAGACCAGTTTCCACGTCAATACGTTTACCTCCTACTAGACCGCTAGGCTCGTCACCACGTTGGTAAAAGGCTGCCATGGCTTTCATGTCCAAGTTGGTCATCAGAATTTCGATGGTCTCATCGTGTGTGCGATACCCATGAATAGAAGAAGCCACGCTATATAAACCGCCACTGTTGTGATGCTGCTGACGATGAGGTACCATGGCGGATGTTTTGTCTTTGCTGCTCCAGGGAGTAAACTGATCTACCGAGTCGCTCATCCAGGATAGCCCCTCCGTTTCCTTCATTAACTGCTTCATATCAGTCAGGTTTTCAACATGATTGTTCTGATGATGAGACATGTCGGGAGAAGTAAGATAGAGATACCATTCTTCAGCATTGGTATTACCAATCACGTAAGAAGCACCATTGTCTACACACAGCATGAGACACCAAGCTCATGATGATCTTCCCTTCCCAAACGCCAAGACACTTACCGAAATGATTGTCCAAATAGCTGACCTCTTCTTCCCAACTCCTGTGAGGACCTAGTTGTTTCTCAGGAAACATGAATGATTTTCTGGAATAGAACAAACGATAGACACTTTCGTATCCACAACGAGTTTTAGCAATTTCCAGGATATAAGGTACAGCCTTGAGAAGAGTGGTGGTACCACACGTCTTGAGCACAATCTTATGCGGAAACACAAACATGGAAGACTCACTGGAGAATTGGAAGAGAAGGTTTTGGGTATCAGCGACATGGTTTCTTTAACATTGTGATAAAATAAGCAGCGCAGAGCATGTGTCTCTAAATGCTATAAAAAAGAAAAAAGAGCAAAGATGGTAGGATAGTTACCTTAACAAATAAGCGTCCACATGAGCATTACTGACAATACTGAGTACTGTACATTTGACAGTAGCAAGCATCGAGTCCCAAAGAGAGCGATCGACTGTGCGAAGATCTTGAGAGTAGCCCAAGGAGAGATTGATTTGAGATTCATTTGGAGTAGCTGGACTGGATTCATCTGACATTTCTTCAGAATCAGAGTTTGTGAGAGATGTTGACAAGGAGTCAACACCTGGACCATTAAAGCGACTGAAAGAAGGACTGGGAGAGAACCAAATTTCGAGCAATTTCTCGGGCCCTTCAAAGCAACCGTGTTCGGCTGAATAGTTTGTGCCAGAGACTGGAGGAGGAGGAGCAGGGGGAGGTTGAGGAAGTGAGTTGTAAGCCATTGTGATTTGTTTTTCTACTACGTGTTGAGGTTGAATTTAGCTGGGAGAAAGTGTTTTGTTTGTGTAAAATGTGGGGTTGAAGCCTTTTGTTGGTTGTAAATGTGTGTTTTTTTGTATCTGTGTTTTTTGTGCGTATATATGGAATAGAATAGAATAAGAAGATGGAAATATAGTTAATTAATTAGTTAAGATTGGGGGTTGAGATATGTCAAGACCAAAAGTTAGAGAAGTGGAGCCGGAATGGTAAGCTGATCAAGTAACGGACTAAATTATTGGTGTAATAGTCAATTGGCATAGCAAGCATGTAATAGCAGGTTTGTTTAATTAGAGGTTTGAATTCAAAGAATTATTAAGAGTGGCGTGTGTAAAATAAATACTCATTCCTTATACTGAAAGATATAAGTGAATAGAAGAAAATGGAAAAAAAGTGAGTAATTATAAGAGAAAGAGAGAGACATTTCATATGTCGTTCTCACATTGCTATTTATACCATTTGCAACAGAAATTTTCACTTCTTCGTGACTATTACAAAATATAGATGAGATCTTCTTCCCTTGTGGTATGCAGGGTGTTTGACGTATAAGGACTAGAATATACACTAAATGTACCATTGCAATGTACTCTTACTCTTGCCTCTTCGTGTTGGTTCCTCCTCTTATAAATAGAATTCTGTCTTCGCATTACAAAGAAACATGTCATGTACTAGTGTCGATTGACATGAAATGTTCACAGGCATATACATTCCGCTTGCTTGTCCTTGGCCGTCTCTAAATCAAGAAATGAAAACCACTATTCACTTGTAAACAACATAAGGCTAGGCGCGCTCTCTTGCACACACATTCGCTCTCGTGGAAAAAACCTGCAGTCCATTCCTCAAGCATATCACAATACGCTAAAATTATAAGGTTCGAGTTACACTCACGCCCATTTCAACAATTTGATCTTGAGAAACCCTTCTTTTTCTGATATCATTATAGCAATCTATCCTTATAAAGTCGGGTTCTAACTGATCCGAGATTATCTTTCTTTTTTTGCTCTGTGAATCGTGTCGTCAAAATAGCATTTCATTATAAATGGAATTGCCTTTTTCCAATGCCGGGAACATCCAATTTCAAGTCGCTCCTGTTGTGTGAATCTGGGATATGAAAGAGACCCAGTGTAACATGAGAGAAATGGTTCTTATTTGTTCTTTTTCAAAAAGGAAAGAATAGATGCTATTGACATGTACAAGTATACGTTTTTGTTTATTGAAAGAATACACACATCCAAGTTACAATGCCTCATCTTCTTCCATGGCAGGTAGCTCAGAGGGCTTGACCATGCCAGGAATGAGCAATGCCTTTTCTCTTTCTTGTCTTCTCTTTTCTTCCATTTGAGCCTCCTTCTCTTCCAAATACAACTCGCTGTTTTCGCCTGCAAATTCCTTGAGCTGAATGAGGAAATCTCGAACCTCCAACTTGAATTTAGGCGGTGCCGTGTTGTATTCCATCAGGGCCATGACAAAGACTTTGATTTGGTTGCTATTAGATGGATAAGTTATATTGTATGTATGCACGTGGAAACTATGTAAAACATACCTTTGCAAATGAGGGAATGCATTCTGGAGCAGGGCTGATACATATTGCTCCAGGAACTGAGTATTTGACATGTTGGGATCACCCACTTGAGAGGGATCAAACAAGGAGACTTTGATCTGATTGCTAGTAACCAGGTTGAATAACTGTGCCAAGACTTCCGTCTGTCCTTTGAAACCGCTCTTGTGGTCTCGGTCTGTCAGTACAAAGAAAATGTCTTGCAAAATGCTCAAATAGTAGGATTGGTAGAATGCGCCTGCTATAGCAACATCGGTCTGCCTGATGTTTAGCAGCAACTCTTCGCATGTAGCCAGGCTGACATCTGCTATATCACGCATTGTGTGCTTGAACCCCCACACAATACTATCAATGAATAGCTTGAATTGACCAGGTGAGAGCTCCAGTAAAGCTAATGACAGAGTGAGTGAGCGATTTAAAAAAACACACACAACACAAACATGTATCTTACCTGGAAAACATTTTAAATTGATGGCTCTCAGCAGGTTGTAAAATCCAGCTCGATTCTCTGGGAACTCTGTAAAATCCTTTGTGATCATGTCTAGTGTGGGCTCAAATGTAGCTTCAAACACAAGCAGGATGCGTGGTGTCATTAAAGGCTGTTGGTATCAAATGGAGTTAGCATATATGAAATGCAGTATCACTTTCACATAGTAGTTTCTTACCCCTAATTTCTTTATCATGGTGGTTAATGCGTCCAGCACTTCCGCATCTCGAGCAATATCGACACTATCTTTGTAGTCGGATAGCACTGCATAAAGAAAGGGGCTGACCATATGCTCATCGACAAAGGCTAAATCTTTGGCACGCTCGATGAATGTATCAATCAACCTAAGGATATCCTTCTTGATGCTTCTTAGTCCGCGCACTTTAGGCGTTTTCACAGCAACCGCGCCTAAATGAGCAAAATGCAAGTTTTAGCGGCGTTTTATAGCATCACCGCATAGGGTAGCTTACCTTGTTCAGTAACTGCCTGTGACACAATGACGCCAACAGCACGATACAAGGTCAATAGATCAGAGTAGATTCTGCCAAGTTGACTAATGAATCCAGGTCCTATTGAGGTACATGCAGATACGTTGGTCTTGAGCACATGTGATAGCACTTTTACTTGACTAGCATTGTTCAGTATATCTGTGCTTTGTTTGCAGCTCTCCATGATTTGGTCCCAGGCACCATTCGGCATGTGCATAAACATGCGTATCAATTGCTCTTGTTTGGTATTATCCGTCTCTGCCAGAATCATGTAGCCCACTGCCTCGTAAAAGGTGTGAATTTGCTGAGGAGACAGATCAGATGTGATGCGAGAGATGCGCTCAATTATTTCAATGACGAATGGACGCTCCTCCTCACTTCTACGAGCAACAAAATGGCGCTTGCATTCTCGAGATATCTTGATAAACGTGTCGCAGGCCATGTCTTGCACACCTTCATGGGATTCGTGCATAAATTCAAAGAGCTTATAGATCACTGTCTTGAGGAATTTCCAGTGAGCCTTCAAGAAACGAGGGTACTGGCCCACAGTGTACATGATGTTGGAAGCAACCACCGCCTTGTTATCTTTACCACGCTTCATTTCACACAGACTCAGCAAGTCTCGAATGACATTGACCAAGAATCGCTTTTCAATCTCTTCCGTCATGGCGCCAGAAATAGACCCAATGGCCCAGCATAGCTGATTCAGGTTCTGCCAGGACCATTCGGTGCCGTCCATTTGACGTTGCAGCTTCAGTGTCATGATTTCTTCAGTGTCAACAACACCCAAGTTGGTAAGATAGACCAAGACTTCTTTCATATTCTTGTATAAGACAATGGTGTCGCTCTCCTTGACAAACTCCCGCACGATCTCGCCTTCATCGTTTTCGACAATGAGAACTTCTTCCGGCTTGACCATTCTTTCAATCATGACCACACGTAAGCTAGAAAGCACTTGACTGTAGAGCATATGTCTCTGTTGGACAACTTCCTGGCTCCATGAAGATGCCTGGTATCCTTGTGGCACACACCCTTCTTCAAACAATTCTCGTACAAGTTTAGCCCAATATTCCAGGCAGATTTTGAAGATTTCACGATCCTCCACACGAGAGATTTTGATGAGATAAAAGTGGGCGTTGAGTAGAGCCTCTTTTGATGCACTATCAGGCGCTTGTTCCAGGACTTTCAAATGAGAGGCTAGAAAGCTTGTCAGGAACAATGCTAGGTTCTGAACAAACTCTTGATCTGCATCACTGCTGTCTTCATATACAGCAGCGATATCTGTGGTGGGCGGAATCATGGTGTAGACTGCAGACATAACTCGCGTAAATAAGTTGATGATCTTTTGGTTATGATCATTACTGTCTAACGTGAGGCTTGCAATTTCTGTAAAGCAAGCCAGCGTAATGCTGCGATAATCTTGTGATTCGAAAAACTGATAGATGCATAATTAAAATCAAGAAAGTGAGCTCAGGGACCACTAGGATATATACAAACCTTCTCCAAGAGGCTCAGTAAGTCAGTTTCAAATATGTAGCCGATAGGGATCCAACTGAGAAATCGCAACAGTGTATCCAATGTTGCTTTGATGAGACTTGGCTTGGTCGCTTTTTCGAGAATTTCTTTGCATAACTTGAAGATTTCTGAAAACTCATTGCATATCGATTGTCGCAAATTGCTCGTCTTTAATTGTGTCATTTGTTCTGCTGAATAGTCAAAGATTTCCTCACTGAGGAGCTTCAGAATAGCCATGTTATTCTCGCATAATGTCAAATTTGATTTACTAGATGCTACTATCTCTGGAATGAAAGACGGCCACTTGCGAGGCCAATCCTGCTTCAATATCTGGAATGCTCGTTAGTCTAGCCAGCAGCAACAAGTCGAGCTAGATTCAACTCACTTGAACAAGCACCATGTTGAGTTTGTTGATGTATGTGCGTTCTTTTCGCAGTGTTGCTTCATCAGAGGATACTTTGACAATGACATTTACAATGAAATTCCGAATCGCTGGGGGAAATGTTGAGTGATTGCGAATTTGCATAAACTGTGCGTCTCTTACCATCTCTGCCGTCGGGCTGCAAGGTGTTCCATCTCGTCTGAATAAACTTGTCCATGATTTGCAGAGCAATAAACTAAGGCCACGATTAGTAAATGATGAGGGTAACTATTGCTGTAAACCTGCTTTTGTCTGAGGTGCGGTTGATTTCTCCAAGATAGCATCGGCGCGGGTCCATGCTTCTTCATGGTCTTGGAATTGAGTCAATAGCTGTTGAGCCACTTGTTGCTTTGATATGGATTAGTTATGCCATCGTCATTGGCAATACATCTAGAATACGTTACATCACTGCCGGAACCTGTAAAGAAGGTCATCACTACTTGATCGAGTAGAGCTACATCAAGTTCTTTGCTGAAATCCAATAAACTCTCTGCCATTGCCAAGTGCTGTTAATGTAGAGAAGAAATTGAAAACTAAATAAAAAGATCGGTGGGATAATATGGGAAATCTGAAGTTAGGTACACTATTTGTAATCCACCATTTGTAAGCAGTCTTCAATTACAGTCGTATCTGATGCGTCACATTACCTAATAAAGGGATCCAGGACCTCATGTCAGATCAGTCTAGGCGTCGATCATTCACCAGATATTTAGTATTAGTTTAGTCCGTGCTTGCTCAAATGGGCATTAACAAGAACAATCATGGCCAGCATTTTATTGTATTTCTGTGCCAGACGTCGAGTGTACTAGTGAAAAATCATGCAGTGCATAGTGCCGCGGCTATATCTGGACAACAATAAGTCTCCCAAACCAAATCTTTAATGATAGAAAGCTGTCAAAATGATGGAAACTAAACTCGTTGACATGAGGCTTACTTGATGTTGCGAAGAAATGTTGCATGAATGTCCACATGCCTGTCGAGTACCGCCTAAATGTAGCCTTCAAGTCAGAATGGCATGCTTGGGATATGTCCTGACTAACTGTTATGAAGGTATTATGAGGTCTTGATGCGTTTTGATGATCTAGCTCTTGGCCGTTCCATCGCATGTCTCTCAAATGTTTGCATCTTCGACCTAGTGGGCCACGGAGACTTGGGTAGTGCATAAGAAACCAATAGTGTGTATAGACAAGCAAATGAAGCATGGCTTCAGTGCAATGTTATGCGGAGAATTATCATCCGAAGCAGCACTCAACAGCCTTTGCATCCATGACGCGTGTGCGTCAAATTGAAAAGAGCTTACAAAAGATGCCTGTTGAGCCCGAAAATCTAAAAGATATACTTTTTCTTCCTCCTTTTTATCACTCCCCCAATTCACAAACATAATATAATGGTAAGATTTCCTGATGCCGCAAAATATGTTCATAGGAGAGACGCACTAAAGTAGCCAAACTGTCAGTCAAAACCAACATACATTCGAGCCAAAAGAGAAAAGACAACATTGTTCTTGTGCACCGAACCCAAAGACTCACTTGAGCAAGTGAAAACCAAATTATGTCAAGCATTAGACAACAAAAAGACGAGCGACGAAGTGAGATTGCTTGTCGATGGCAAAACAAAAGGAGAATATTCAGTATTGGAGGATACAAAGACGTTGGAGAACAATGCTATCGTCTACTTTGTCTATTATGATCGCAATGACGGTAAATTAAAAAGCAGCCATCAATCAGTCATCTTTAACATGTCTAACTCTCTATCGACAACGTCTAGGGCAATGGGAAAATGTCAATGTGATTGAGCCAGAGCTACTAGATGATGATTTGATGGAGGAAGAAGAAGTGCCAGCAGCCAGCACAACCAAGAAAGAGAAAGGAAAGGGCAGAGCTTAAATGAAAGATGTCACAAATAAAAAAAAAACTATATATTCTGCTCCATTGGTAACTTTGTTTCTTCTTTCTCTTCTCATCTCACACTGAAAACACATTGAAATGACAGGCATGAACAGTGTCAGTAGATATTTATCCAAAAAAGTGTATCAATACGAACTTCAAACAGCATTATACATGCTAGAGCCTTGGGAAAAGATACTTTTTAGTAAGAAATTTACGAGATGTTTGTAAGGGAATCCTCAATCTAAACATGCATCTTGCTATTCTTCAATCGTAGATTCCCTTGCATTGTGTCTTCTCAGTCTCTCATTTGCTACAGTATATCATTTCACACCAACCATGTTCACTTCGCAAGCAATATAATCTACACATCTTGAGCTCTTTGTCTGCTACTACTTCTTAATCCCTAACTATTATTGCTATATTACCCAAAATCCCCTTATTTACATGTACAAATAAATTCTTAATTACCCTAGAACATTTAGGTTAAATTGAACCTGTTCTCCGGATCCCTCTTCCTCCTCCTCCTGTGCAAGTAGCAAGACTTGGTCATCCAGAAGATGGTATTATCGTAGCAGGGCCGAGACAATCAAAGAGGCAATTAAGGCTGAGTCTGTCAAAAGCCATTAGGAACTCTTGGAAAGAATGGTTTAAGCGCTGCTGCCCGTCAATCAGAAATTGGGTGTAACTGGAGTGTCTGAGGAAATGATACAAAAATATACAAGAAAATTTATTTAAAAAACGGTTCTACACAAAGGACAACTAGCTGTATCAGACGATCGGAACCACTGTTGCAAAAGAAAAGTATTAGTATAGAGTCATTATCATGGCCAAACACACTTACCTTGTACAAACAACTCGAGTGGAATTTGTTTTTACATGTTCTACATTGTTTTGTGGGTATAGATCTGTCTTGGATACTGATAATAGAGTAGCAGATGGTACAGTCCTCAACGCCATTGAAATGAAGATTCACATTGCGTTTAAACACTGTCAACGCATCCACAATATTGCCGTTTTGAGACCCAATAACGGCAGCCACTGCAAACATCCAACCACGCCATTGTTTGTCGTTGACACCCACCTTCTGTACACCCTCCACATCGATTTGGCGCAATGGAAAGTTGCTAGGCATCTTGATGGCAATTTGCATATTCTGTTCATCGACTCTGTAGGTTGCTGTTACTTCACCAGCTGCCTTGAGCGTCTTGACTGTGAATTCATTGTCATCGTTCTCTTGCAATTGTGATTTGATGTCTGGACGGTTGACAAGATCCATTTCATTGCTAATCAACTGCTGACTAAAGTACTTTTCAGTGTACGCTTCCACTGCAATCGTCAATTGACGGTGTTTGCAGTCGATCCACCAGAGTCGCACAAGAGAGGGAATGTGGGTCAGTGCTCTGTAGTATAAGTGGGACGCTAGCACCAGGAAGCTCATCTCGGAAGTCGAGTCAAAGCCGTCTGTATCGTACTCGACAATGGACCAAGGTGCCAAATCGAAAGACTTGCTGCCTTGTTGTTGACCTACACTCAAGATCTTACACAGGATGGGCATCAAGTGAGACACAGCTTCTTGGTCTTTGAGTTGGGCAGTGTACTCTTGTTTCAATTTGAACGTCTACACGTAAAAAACGGGTTAATATAGCATGTCAATGTGGGATAGAGCAAGGACTTACAATGTCAGTAAAGTGATCAAACATGAGCATCCATGTCAGCAAGTAGCTCAGAGCTTCGTGAATGGTATGTTCATCAATGCCCACAGATTGCCAGCCGCTCAAGTCGGGCGGATTCAAGATGACTTCAAATATAGTACCGTCGATACCAACATGTGTTTCTTCCTCTATTTAGTCGGTTAGTTTTAATTTGGTGTTTGCATTGTAGACGCCTTACCACTCGTTTCTGTGAATTCGAGCTTCACAGACAGATCCTGGACTCTGTGGGCAACGTACTTTTTCAACAGAAGGTATGCACGCTTCTGAAGCACGTCATTAGGAGTACGAATCAGCGCATTCAACTAATGACCAGCATGTTACAATGACAACCTCTTTCCATAAATGATCACGCTACTTACATTATTAAAGCAATCACTGTCAATCAAGGTCTTTTGGGGAATGTGCTCCAGCAAGTCGGATAACAATGTTTGATACACCAGTCTTGCAGGATGGTGCTCATCTCTCTTTTGTTGTTGCAAATACTTCTCCTCGTTGGCCATCAATTGCAAAAGCGACTTACTTAATGCGGGCATCATGTCTTGCACAGCATCCTGCAGTTCGTCGTTGCTAGCGTCTCCTGAGAGGGAGCAGAGCGTATGGAACAAATCAAGCGCATGGTATACAACCAAGAGTTCTTCCGGCTGAGTCGTGTCAGCAAGTGTGATCCAACCATAACAGCACTGCAAAAAGAAGGACCAATGGCTTCCAGAAACATCTTGCACGGATTCAGCCAGGTGCTTGAGTAACTGTGCTAATTGTGCTTGCACGCGCGCTTTTTGTTGATCGTTGCTGAAATCAACATCCTCTTCGCTCAAAAGAGGGCGAATGCCCTGAATAAGATACATTAATCTTTGACGAGGAATATCAAATGAGCCAAGCTTAAGAGACGATGCATTCAGCAGTGCTAATAGGCTCCAGTTCTTCTTCTTTTTCGAATCAGGGTCCTCTACATCATAGTCGAATTGTTGCTGAGAAGTGATGCCAGACAATTTACTGGAGAGGTCGCTCTGATAGTGTTTGAAGCTATCAGTGCTGCTGAGAATGCCTTTGAAGGAGGTCAAGATGGATACTTTGCTCAACAGATCAAGTTGCTCGGATTCTGCCTTGACCAAGGGTAACCACTTTTCAGCGTCTGTCGCATGCCAGTCAAGTAAGATGACCAGTCTTTGGAGTACACGTTGTAATAGTTGAGCAGAAAGAGCAGGGTGATTGGATTCTTGGGTCAACATCAACTGGGAGACAAAGCTTGCTAAGCGGCCATGGCTAGGAGCAGCTTTAACCTGAATAGATTCAACAAGTGTATTGTTCCAAGAAGATACACTACTAATTTCCGAAAGGGCTTCGGTCAGCCAGTCATCAAAGACTTGGCTGACAGATTGCACAAACACACGCACACCATCAATGGCCTTGACCTCCCACAGACGACAGACCTCAGGCGCCAAGAAACCTTGTTCACAAACAATGCACACAACCATCAACTGGCGGATCACCCAGTCACGATCACCTTGGGCAAAGAATGCACGACGAATCTGCGCATCAGAGAGATACTCACCCAGGAACAGGGCAAATCTTGCAAAGGAAGACAAGCCATAGATATCATATGCCACAGGTCTTAGTTCACCGAGATCATCCACAAGAGGCTCAACAGACAAAGAAGCGTATATATCGACGAGGCCCAATGTCAGGTACTCGTTGGAATTTTGTCCCAGTGGCACAGATGATAATGTCATCCAGTCTTGTTCCGTTCCCAGAATATCCGCAATAGCACTTGAAGGAACAATGGCCAGGAGCTTGTTGATACGGCGTACGCTGTCCGAGGGACTTGCTGAGTATTGGATGTCTGTGATGGAGCGCTTTACACGTTCAATGAGAGTAGATTGCAATGATGTATTATCCACTAAAGCAGCAGATGACAGTGCATCCCAAACAACCGTCGCACGTTGCGAGATTTGGAGTGAGAGTGCTTCATTGTCTTCTGCTTTAGCTTGCTCTTCTTCTTCGTGAGGTGTCTTGGCAGTAACGAACATGGCATCAAAGACTTCGCACACCATCTTGTCACTGAGCTGCGTCCATGCAACAGCATGCTTCTTGTCGTCGACAACTTTTTGTAGGATATTCAAGGTAGATAGAGTGCTCTTCAAAACTTGAATGGCAGGTTCAGGCAGTGCGAGCGTAGCCTTCTCAATGTATTGACAGTGGTTAAATTCAAGTAGGTTCGACTCGAGTGCCTTGATAATAGCATTGGCACGATCATCTGATAAGATACTGTAGGCTAACATGGAATGTCAGAGAAGCTGTCAAGAATTGAATAAGGTTATAGCGTACTTACACAAATAATGTCTCAGGCTCCAAGAGACAATGCTCTCTAGAACAGGACGAGGTACAATAATAGCAGCTTCATTCAGTCTGACAAGAGCGGCATTCTCTACTATCTTGTCCAAAGCATCAGACTGATAATTGGTATCCATA
This sequence comes from Mucor ambiguus, assembly GCA_000950595.1. NCBI lineage: Eukaryota > Fungi > Mucoromycota > Mucoromycetes > Mucorales > Mucoraceae > Mucor > Mucor ambiguus. Next base: position 131,562 of record DF836320.1, on the reverse strand, counting down.
GCGATCTTTTCAGCGTAAATCTGCTCCAAAACAAGTACCAATGTCATGGCGCTGCGCAATGCTAATCCGTCCTTGCTAAACATGTCGCTGAGTTTGTTCATCAATGCGCTCCACAGCTTGACAGACTCTGATTTATCGTCTAATTTGCTGATCAAAGTGACATAATACGATGCTAAAGAAGCAGAGGTATTTTCAGGACCTTCTTCCAAAAGATGCAAGGACTGCTCCGTCGCATGAACGAGGCCCTTGGTGTCTTGCACAGGGTATGTATTAACGAGCTGATTAGAAAGGATCAGCAATCCAAACGACTTGTCCTTGTGTACAATGCTGGATTCAACAGACGCCAATAAAAGACGCTTGGCGAGGTCGCTGGTGTAAGCTGTGAGATCGGCGTGCTTTGAGTTGTTTGCCGCTTTCACTTCGCTAGACATGGCCGCCAAGAAACCGCCCGTCTTTTGACAGAATACATCCATATCCAAAGGTGCTCGAGTAGCCACAGATCCACAATCCATCACTGTCTGAACGAGTAATTCATCCAAATTTGTCCACAGCGTCTTCATGCAGGTATTTACACTGTCGACAGAGGCTAAAACAGCCAAATGTTTTGCAATGATGGCGTAACTATTCACATCCAGCTTGTCGTTGATCTTGCTGTCTCGAGAATTCAAAAAATAAACCTTTATCATATCCCAAAATGTGTCTTGGATGAGTGCAGTGGATGATTTGATGGATTCCTCGTCATTCGATTTACTGGTAAAAGCAACATATTGAGCCAAGTGTTGAAGCTGGGATTTCAAGAATGACTTACCTCAAGGTAATGGCAAAATAGACAATACATTCAGCATAAGCATTCAAGAATATGTGAGAGTTAGTCTTGTCAATGTACTCTGCTGAAAATCCCTTCCAAAAATTGTCAAACACATCCACGTAAAAGTTGGGCGAGTGCTTCAATTCATCAGGCAAATTAGCCAGCAATGCAAGCATGCTGGGATAAGCAATGCTGACAGAGCCATTGAGGCCGTTGCGAAGAAAGTTATACAACTTGGGCAATGCAGGCTTCTTTCTACCAATGATGATCCAGGAAACGGGTAACTCTATAGAAATGGAGATCAGATCGCCATGGCAGCCATCTCATATTCTTGCAAACGCTTACTCTTGGTCATCAACAACAATGCGTCCCACATGTCAGAATGAGTAGTTGTATCCTTTTCCACAAACACACTGGCGTAAAACTGCGGACATATCAGCTCCAAACGAGGCTCTACCATATCCACCCAAGATAACAGCAACGTCTTGATAAACATGTACAAAGCTTTGCGAATGATAGGATTGTTGTGTGTTGCAAATCTCTTCCACATGGTTGTATCATCCAAAATTACATTGTACTCATCCTGGCACTTGTGTCTTTCATCGATCGATAATCCAGTGATCAAATAAGACACTACTTGAAAGCAAGAAGCTACCACGCGAGCGTACTTTGACAGCATATCCTCTTTAGACACATATCTGGCATCACTCAGTGTCTCTGCAGTTTTGTAAAGTAACATGTCGGTAACGTAGTCCAAAATCTCCTTTTGGCAGAATGAAATGACGCCTAATC
>DF836320.1:95207-110376 GCA_000950595.1 Mucor ambiguus | reverse complement strand
CTTAGACGCTTTAATACAATCATTATCGCGTATAGAAAGCAAACGCAAGTCAAAGGCTTGTATGAAGTCCGGTGCCTAATTTGTAGAAAAATTAAGGTTGCAAGGATTATTATTATTATTTGATAGATATTAAATCAAAAAAATTTCATGATCCAAAGCAGCCCCTGAAACTTTGTTTGTGAAACCTTTATATGTAAAATTTAGACATTTTGGCCAAAATCCACATTTAGTATCTTCCAGAACTGCCCAATCAGCTTATTCAAAACATTTGTTTTTTTTTTGCATTATTGATTGAATGCGTCTTGAAAAGTACTTTGGGGAACTATAAGATAACTTTGGACTAGAATTACACTCTATACAGTCAGATCTTACAAAATAGATCAAACAGGTAGATTTTTGATTAAAATTAACGAATTAAAACAGAAAATAGACATCGGATCTTAAACAAATCTGGCAGCAAAATACGGCTTCATGAGGACAATTAAGGGTTTTAGAGGCTATTAAACCATAGCCTCTACGCAGTGGTCCTTTTTCTAGTCTCTGTCCTTGACTATGATTCAAAGAAATGTCGTCTACCACTTGATCAACAAGTGCATTCCCCACCAGCCCTTACTAAATTTGCGTTTCCCCACTATTCACTTATCTCCATTGTGCGTGGTATGTTCCTTAGTTAACGATTCAATTGACTACTTCCTTTTTGAATGCTCACTCCAGGCAGTGGCGTGGCAGGATATTATCTCTGAGTTCCTCTGACCCACAGTAACCATTGACGATATCCGCCATTCCCTCTTCTCCCTCGACTTTTACAACATTCGACATAGTCAACGACCTCGTGCCTCCTCCCATCATATAGTCATCATTGCGATGTGAAGGCTCACTATCGTCTCATCTTTGATCCAACTTCCTTCTTTCCCGCGGCTGTGCTGAATAGCATCCGACTCGACATCCAAAAGATGATTGGCAAGGATCTCATTCATGCTAGCTTATAATTTACCTCCTTTTAATAGTACCTAGTATCATTGTTTTGAATATATAATATCGCAGATACTTGCGCCTGCCGCTTGTTTATTGCTATTCTACGATAACCTACGCAGAGCAAGTAATAAAAACCTTTAAAAAAAAGTCATTAAACAAATTGTGAATCAAAATGTGCTACTACGTAAAAGCGACATTCGAAGATATTAACTATTGTTAATTTTGTGATATAAGCTAATGGTCCACAGCAGCGCGAGCCGCCTCAACATAGGTTGATTTCCACCAAAGCAAAGCGTAGGTCAGAAAACCACCCAAGGTGGGAAAAGGCACGGGAAAAATTAAGCATATTACTTCAATTTAATGCCTTTCTTTCTTTCGTTCTTTCTTTTAGATCCAACAAAATGATTAAACTTTCCTCGTTATTATCAGATATATGAGCAGTTCCATTTAAAAAACCAAGTTGTAATGATGAAGAACCCTCCATAATGACCTTTCAAGGCAGCACGTTCGATCAGCCTATGCTGGGAGAGCCATCAACTGCGGGTACAGAGCAGATAGCTAACGCACCTACATCAAGTGCCGTTGTGAGAACAACACACATTCAGCATAACCCAAAAGATGCCAACGGTACAGATGTGCAATGTCGATTTAGCAAAGAGATTGTTCAATATATAGAAAGCAAAGGGCTCACAGAATTCAAGCCAAGGTATGAAGAATTCGAGCCTTTGACCAAAGAAGTTATCTCTTCACAAATTTGGTTGAACTTTATGAACTCTCATATACGCCGAAATATATATACGACCATAAGCATGTGCTGGAGCTTCTGGATTTACTGCAACACCCTTTACGACATATTATCAGTAAAAAATTACTCGAGTCAATCGGCACCGTTCACTCTAGCCCCATTTTCGTCGGTCTGCTACATTGATAAATGAAAACATGCAAATCAAGGGATGTATTGAATTTACAGAAGTTCAAATACCCATCTATTGTCAATCTGGAAGTTAAAATAAATGCTCAACATGACAGCTCGTTCTTGTGATATAGCTATGATAGTCAAAGAAAGAGAAAGGGACTTATAGAAAGTGCACACAGAAACAACAACATTGAAGCAAGAATAGCCACGCTGGAATCAGAACTAAAGGAAAAACGCCAAAAATAAGGAAGAGGAATAGCGTAGTGAATCCATTTGGAAAATCAATATGTACAAACGTGGTAATAATGATTGATAGTGGTATCATAAAAAAGCGTTACGGTAGTATTAGGAACGTAGGAGAGGAATACATCAGCTGTATACAAAAGTCTGTTCAAAAAGCAGCAGCTGATCTAATGGCGTAGCTTAGGACATATTCTACCAAAAATGCATCAATATTAAAGATGTATTTGGAGGCTGCTTTGAATCAAGAGAAACATTTTAATTTGATACACAATATAGCCAAAGCTTTCATTTTTGTGATCGGTAACGCATGCGCTTGATTTTTTATGGAAAGCATTAAAGATATCTCATGGTTTGGAGTCAATCCCAAAAAAGTCGAGCAAAGGTGCCAGTAAGTTGTTACAATTTAAGAGCTATTGCTTGGTTTTATTCTGGCAGCTTCGGATGATTTATAACAAGAGAAATAACTGCTCAAATCCACCAGACTCTTGCTCTGTTTGGTACACTTGCAAAGATTCCGAGACAATGCAAATATGCTGTCTACCCGTATATAAACTATTCTTAACGGTGGAAATACAGGATTTTCCTTAAAAAAAAAGTTGGAATTTACTGGTATAGGGGTTTCTCAGCCGACAGTGAAAGGCAAAAAGGTGAAATTCTAGTATATTTGAGTAGCAAACTTTATAGATATAGCCTCAAATCTCACAAGTTAAAGTGATATCCAACATGGCCGACTTCAAAGCAAACTAACTCAAGTTTATTATGGCCATAAAATATAAAGGGAAGCAACACTAGAAAAGAGCGTCATTCATCATTGCCAATACAACAAGTCTTGATTCACGACCCTGCAAGTGACATCCATGTGCTGAAACTCAAGTCTGAGTGTCCCTGAATATTCGAGATCAAAGAATTTCAGGCACCTCCTTTCTCCTCCTCAATTTCATAATTCAAACACATTTAAATGGCAAGATAATCCCAATGTAGCTAAATTGGCGTTTGATATGGAACATTGAATGTTTCTTTCTATACAGACATAGTGCATTTAAATAACAGGGAGAATAAGAAAATCACGCGAAGTCAAATAAAGAAGACCAAAATAAATTTGTACAGTGGAGGGCAAGCGAATGATGATTTGATAAAGACGAGGAAATATTTATGTAGTTCACATTGAGCCAACTCCGATATTCTTCTTCTTTCTCTTTTCCACTGATTTAGCGACATGGTATATACTAATAGTAGCCAGAGTAGTCTCAGCAGTTTAAGCCATAAAGAAGATATTAGTCATTTTGAGTTCAATGTTACATCTCCCATTTTGGAACTGAAAAAGAACAAAAAGAAAAAGATTGGCAAATTGGTAGATCAAGTAAAGAAGTTTAAAAAGCAGGCACCAAAGATCCACAATGATATCCACAAAGACAACATGGGCTACCATAGCAACAATCATCCTATCTCCATTTTCGATGCAAAAGAGAGAGTAAATTCAGTGGCAAACACGGCAGGCATCGAGTTTTTCGTATCTCAAGTGCCAACGTACAAGTCAAATTATTCCGAAAGTGTGTAATCCAGCCAAACATGTGCGCTTGTGTATCCTACTAATCTATGGCTTATTGATACATGTAGATCATCATCACCATAAATTTCTGTCAAAGATCAAAAAGTATCACTCTTCTAACCTGCAACTAATCACTTCGTTGATCCAGAGTGATGATGGCGAAGAAGAAGAAGAGGATGAGCTGGAGGAGGCGCAAGAGGAACATGTTAGGATCCAGCATCAGCATAAACATTACCTCCAGATGACCAGGCCCAGCAAAAAGTATTTTAAGAGAAAGAAGAAGCCCGAGGATCAGTCATCCATCTCCTCTTTTTCATCATTATCATCCTCTACCACGACAGCCACCTCATCGCACAAGCGGAAAAGACTCCATATCAATTTGGCAAATAAGAGGAAAAGACAACAGCATAGAAAGAAGGCACCAATTACAACAGCAAAGCTAACAGCGACAGCAGATAATGAGCAAAAAAGAAGAAGCTCGTTAATTCGAATAAGGCACCAAATGATGGATTTTAAAATACCTGCAGATTGGACATGCATAAGTTCAAAAATCAATAAAAATCCAACAACAACAACAAACTTGTAAGTACACGGCCTTTTGCAGAAAGAGGGGGGGGGGATGCTAGTTGTGAATATGTGTCTTGATTATAATAGCAATGGCAAGAAACAAGAAGAATGGCTAAACTTACTAAAAAGAAACCCCTTCCTAGTAACATCGCACTAGATACAACCTTGCTCGATCAAAAGATAGACAACGAAATCAAGCGAATTGAGACGAGTAAATCTGTGATTGAAGACTATATTCAAAAGATTCAGCAGCTTAACATGGACATTGAGGTAAGACCTATTTTGTGAATCATAAGTAAAAGGCTCTCACACTCTGGACAGCATCATGTCAATCTGTTTTCCTCTATAGACACGACATCAAAGGGAATGCAACACTCCTCTGTTGAACTACGCAAGAGTAGACAACTGCTTCAACAAGCTTACAACAGACACGTACGACTGACTCTAAGGAAGCACACGATAAATCCCTCCATTCGTTTAGAGAATCTGCAAATTAAAGTACACTCTTTGCATAAATCGGATTTCCTTGGTTTGATGGTGCTCAAGCATGTGCGACGTTGGGCATTTTCATTTGTGCTATTTTGTGTGATGTATAGCTCATTTTTATATATAAAAAAAAATCAACAATAATACAATTTGACGGAAAAAGCATCGGTACATCCATAAATGACACACACTGTGTAACTGCAGCATTTGAGGAGCACACACACACAACATTGGAAACAAGGAGATTCCGTTTTAAAATTTTGTTATATTTTAGGGTTTATACATGATTTCATTGAAATGCGTGTAGAATTGTTAAATAGGGTATCCTGGCATTCAGGTTGTGTTTTAGACAGAGTTCTCTCTTTTTCTCTTTTCTTTCCTTTAATCTTTCTTCTCATACATTGATCATGGTCGAAGAACCTCAAATTGCAACCCATTTATTGAAAAGGGGCAACGAATTAAATTTCCTTCCACCTGCTGCCACTGCCACTGTGTCTCCTCTTGCTCAGGGAGAAGAAAAAGATCTGATGATACTACAACAACCACTCAAACCTGTGCCTGAAAAGAGCGCTGAATTGAGTCCACAGCAGGTCAATCGCAAGTTACTGGCTCGTCATCAATCCATTACAAGAGGCACTGCTTCTAGCCTCGCAAAGGCTGTTCGCTCACCTCCAGCTGATACCAATGCCAATGCAACAGATGCCATCATGAAAAGAAGAGTGTCAGCGGCGGCTAGAAACAGAAAGCAATCCCTGACAACAGCACCATTACCACCACCACCATCCAATGATACAACGACTACAGAGAATAAGCAACTGCTCCAAGTAGGATTACCCTCCAGTGCCAATGGACAAAGACGCAGTTCCTGGTCACCATCTCAGCAGCATCCCCATCAACTTACGACAAATACAGTACCCGAGTTACCATCATCGCCCTCACCCTCCCCACCACCACCACTGCGCAAAGTGTTTGAGGCAAAAAGAAGGGCTTCGATGATACCCAGTAGCACATCTCCTAATGAAAGTAAAGATAGTTCTATTGTAATTAGCTCCAGTAATAATATCGATAACAAGATCAATCAACGACGCCGTTCATCCATGCTATTACAAAAAAGACCATCTAAATATCCATCCGTCATGACTAATACAGAAGATGGAAACGCTCATATCAACAAACCTGCCTCTGTTTCCGTTGCCACTACAAGTGATATGAATAATAATGCAGCATCTTCTGCAGGTCATCAACAACAAACTCCCTGTTCCAAATCTGAAGATGCTGATACTATGGTGTCTGTAATTAATGAGGCTGCTGCTCCCTCTGCTGGTAATACCACAACACAGCCTGCTCCTCATGTGATGGTAGCTGATGAGGTAAAAGGAAAAAGCCAGATTGAATATCGACTCCCCTTGTACTCATTAATTTATGTATGTATGTATGTATGTATGTATGTATGTATGTATGTATGTATGTATGTATTTGTAGGTCATTGCTATTCGACGCCCATTATCTCAATCATCATCATCATCTACCACGTCGTTATCTTTAGAACATCATCATCACCACAGCCACCATCATCATCACACACATAATAGTGAGGATGATCATTTGCCAAGTTATATGCGTCGTCCCATTTGTGCTGCGTGTAACCGTAATGTCAAAGTCACCTCAAGTTCTGAAAGTACAACTGCTGCTGCTGCTGTTGCCCTGATGAGTAAATCGCATAGCACTGCCAACAGTAGTCGACGTTCTTCAGTCTCTACCACTGCGACTACCGCTTCCAAGGGTCACGATGGCAACAACAAGAAGCGTATTGTCACTCGCACAAAATCTACTCATACGGATCAAGGTGCTGCTACCCCCCATTTGGTGTCTGCTACATCTTCGCTATCTACAGTAGGTAGTAGCCATAGTATCCAAAGCATGATGAGCAGCAGTAGCAGCAGTAGTGGTGGTAACCATAGCAACACCAGTTTACAAGGTGGTCCTACGCATAGAGTGATCAGATCGCATAGCCCTACATCGCCCATTCCAACACGTAGACGCACAAAGAAGAAATCAACATTGATCAATCCACTTGCAAACACGACTAAATCCTGCCCAGCTGAGACAACCATTGCCATCGTCAGAAAACCATCTCATCAATTGATTGAAAAATGGAGTCAATTGCTATCTCAACAACAACAACTCCTAGCAACCATTGGTGGCAAAAATATCGATGCAGAGGGTGATGATGAATTGAACTCTATTCAACAAAACATTACGAAACTCGTTACATCAAACCAGGAGGAATATGAAACAGTTTTATTGGAAACACAAGCCAAAATCTTGCAAAAATTTACTTTGCTCATGATGCAACAACAACAACAACAACAACAACAACAACAAAGAGATGCATTACTATTTTTATCATCATCTACATCATCAGCACTTGGCGTATCTGGTTCAGCTGCTTCTATTACGCCAGTCAACATTTACAATACCACACAACCTCTCACAACAATCTCACACAACAGCACTCACCAAGATCAAGTACCCCAATCGTCGTCGTCTGCTGCTGCTGCTTCTGCTATGCAGTCTTGTAACTGGCAAACCAAACTAGAGTATGGGGTCACTCGCCTCAAATGGAACATGAGTCAATGGATTGGCAGTCTAGTTGGAACAGGCGACATTGAAGAGCAAGATTTCGATGCACTCGGATATCCTCAAAATGTAATCATCTCGGGTATCTGTGTCACTACAGAGCCGGGATTGCTTCCAAAGGTAAAACATGTTGTTGATGGGTGGAATAGTATTGATATTCTGGAACGTCCGTGGTAGCTCATACAAATCTCTCCCATAAAAAATTCAAGGGTCTACAAAAGTACTTTAAACCGTATCAACAGCCAGATCAAGTCATTTGCCATAAATACATAATACATTTAACCAGAGAGTCCAGACTGACAAAGTTTCGATTGCTGGATCCAAAGGAGTGGGTACGAGATGGGCATACAAGCAAATGTCAATTCCAGATACAAGACAGGCATGACTATATCAAGCGAGCCAAGCACTGCGATGCTGAATTCGGCGTATTCCAGCGTAGACATCACTGCAGAAGGTAATGTGTCATAAGTATTCATCTGCATGATGATGACAGCAGACTGACGTTCATTCATATAGCTGCGGCCATGTGTTTTGTCAGGAACACAGCTCTAACAAGTTGCCTCTCTTTATATCAAATGGCCAGGACTGTGGCGAATGGGCTCGCGTGTGTGATACATGCTTCTACTCGCGTATCGAACCACAACTATTATCTCGCACCTAATTCAAATAAAAGCATTTCATATAGCATTTTCATTGAAAAAAAGAAAGAACATGCCATTATTATTTATTCTTTACTATATACAAGTTCATCACTTTCTTAAGGATGTGCGCTCATTAATTCTTCTACCACTTTACAAAGATCCTCCACTGATTTATCTAATTTACGTCCACCGTGAAGACCATCTACGACTGCTTGCATTTGTTGCGGTGTCAAGTCTAAGAAGCTTTCAATGAGATCGCCGTCAATGAAATTGACAGCCTCGTCTTTTCTGTCCATGATGGAAACGCTTCTCCAGCTGCGTACAAATACATGTTAGGTGTAGATCTGTAAGCACAAAAGGAAGCACTTACTCTATATGACTGAGATCACCTATACTCTTAACGACACGCGTCATGTTGTATTGCATTTGGTCCAGTAATTTGAATCGATCTGCTGTCAAATCAGCAATCAACCCAATAGCACCACTTGCTGTAGCAAAGATGAGTGTAGGTGCTTCTGGCTTACGATCAGGATCTGCATTGTTTATTCCCAGGGAGCCTAAAAATACAAGCACAGTGAGTTGCTATACAAGTACACCTGATAGACTGGAAGCTTACCAAAGCGAAATTTACGCACAGTGTCTCCCAAATGCCACACACTGACAGTTTCCAGCAGAGGTTCATCGTTCATGCTCTCATCCACGCACTTTTCTACCACAAACAGATGACCATGTCTTTCAGCAGCAACATACACATTCTCATCCGCAGCTTCGATAGCCAAGACCTCCTTGAGTTTCTCATGTGCGGCTACTTCTGTCAATGTGTCTGATTTACTGTCATAGCGTAATACAACAATCGAGTATGCCATATCGCCAGTAATGATTAAATCATTCAATGTTGCCATGGTCTCCGTGATGGATGGCAGCTGCTTTTGGCATGTGGAGACCAGCGTGCCTGTATCTTCCCATCTGTAAACATGTACCTACGATATGGTAAATGTATGCTCTCATAACAACATCCATCTTTGTACTGTACCACGCCCTTGATGCTGGCTAGCAGTCTTCCTTGGAAGGATCTAATGCAATCCACCATGCCATTTGTCTTGATCTGTGTCACAAACCTCAGTGTGCGTTGAGAGGTTACCTGCAGCACAATGATACGGCCCACGCTTTTGTTTTCATACTCGTCTGTATCTCTGCCAGTTGCCACAATATAGTACTCGGTGCTGTCATTCTCAAACCTCATGCAGGTAGCTGCCAGTGGCCTTTCAAACTGCTTAAAGTAGATTCTATCCAACTGCTTGAAGGTTTGATCATCCAAGATTTCAAACCCACCTGTCGTTGTGGAAGCAGTGTACGGTTCTGAAGAGATGCGTTCGGTGACGATGCCAAATGTCCTTGATGTTTCTTGATAGGTTATGCGTCTTGGTGTATCGCTGGTTGGTATCTTTGTAATATGCAATTTCTGAATCTCTTCCATCTGTCCAATCACCAATCCGTCTTTGGTCGTCAATGCAACTGCATCAGGAAACGACACACTATTGAAAGAAGTAGCACATCGCACTTCCCTCAAATTGACATTGGAATAAATGAGTTTTTTGTTGCGACTATGAATGACACTGGGCTTATCAGATGCTGCAAACACGTGTGTGGTGCCGTTAGATGTAAATGTGCTGAGATGGATGGGTAGTTTGCCTAAGAAGGATCTCTTTTTGTCGGATAATGTGCCCTCGCGTGTGTCCAGTTTAAAGTTGTAAAATTGTCCGTCTCCCAATGCCACCAGTAAATAGCATATATTCTCAAATTTGGCCATCAGAATAGATCGCGGCATGACAGTGCCTGCCAATTTTTCTTCGTGTATCACTCGCAGATCAGGTAACGATAGCAAGCACACGCCTACATTCTCCCATAAGCCAACAGCGACGACACTGGAATAGAGTGGATTCTCGGCATCAATAGGGCTGATATCAATGCATGAAATCTCGTCTGGTAACTGGGTGGTCCTATGACAAGAGTTAGATAAAATGCAGACGAATGACTATTAAAAAGATGAGTTACCCAAGAAGCTCCAATCGCTTATCTCTAATTTGCAGTGCCACAAGTCGGTTGTAGCCTGTAGAGATCACACATTGAGAGGGATTCACACTTGCTACAGTGATCTGCGCATTGCCCTGAGGCATCCATTCATCCAATAATCCGCCCTGACCATTAGCGCCCATCAGCCGCACACTCTTGTCCGTCACTTGAATCACCATATCATCCTTGACATTCACTGCAATCAAAGTTCTGCTATTGACATCGATGCCCGAATAGGCTTCTAGTTGTGTCATGGTGTTTCCCCGCAATGCCAATAAACGAGTCTGATTGACAAACGAGATTACCAGCATGTCATCGTGCTTTTCATGAAACGAGGGACGCAAAGCCCACACACCTTTTACACCGCTGATACCTATCGTAGCCAACTCATTCAAACCAACACCATTTCGAATGATCCGCAATGAACTATCCTTTGCTACACCGGAACATGTGATCAGCTGTGTCTGTCCTTGTTTGTCCAAATCAGCGACACAGAAATCAGTGATGGGGCCAAGATTAGGAAACTCGTCAATTACTTCTAGAATGTCTCCGTTTTCAGCTGCTGCAGTTGTATCGTCTGTGCGTCTAATATGGATCAATTGGGAGTCGCCTACTGTTGAACCGACAAATACCACATCGTTGTCCAAATACACCAAACAGGAGGGTATCGATGTGCTGCCCAATCCAATAAAACTCAATGAATCCACTCTGTGCTGTAAGATGTTAAGTGTCAGCAAGTGAAGCATGCCTTCTGCGTCGCCTAGCAATATGCGAGATCCTTCTGCATTCATAATAGAATAACTAATATCATCATTTCAAGTCAATAAATCTCCCTGTCCATGTGTAATGCCTCTTTTTTCTTTTCTTTTTTACCTGTTGATGGTAGATGGTCGAATACCGATAGCCACAGGAGGCTGATTTGGCTTGAGATATCGTATGAATTTTCCAGCAATTAAAACGACACCACCGACAACAGCAGGCATTGCAATCAGTGTATTTGCATCAGGCTCGAAATGATCCATCACTACGTTTCCAGGCACCAATTGTCGATTCTTTGCGTCAATGGTGAATGTCTGAAGATATCTGCGTGCAAGTGAATCATCGTAAAGGATCAATAATGTAGGTTCAATGTGCATGTCTTGTAGGAAGGCCAGTGAGACGATGTGCTTGTCTGGCAGGCTGATGTTCATGTAGTCTTGTGGATGATAAATGGTGTCGTGTGTTTGTCGTCGCTTTGTCTCTTTTGATCTCAGTGATATTTTTCGCAGTGGTTGTGGTGTTGCATGCTCTTTAAACTTGGAAAAATCTGGTATAATGATGGTAACAGTCGATTCGTACAATGTTGCTGCAAAGTATTTGCAAGATGGATCGATGGCTAGCTTCGAATCAATGGTTTCGCTACGAGGTTGGCCGGGAAACCCGATCTCTCCTGTAGATTCAGTGATGATCTGCTGTGATGGGTCGAATGAGAGTACGCAATACTTGTGTCGTGAGGTGATGAGGAAAAGGGATGCTTTATCTCGCCCCTGCCACATGAATTGAAAAACGCGCTTTCAGTATACCATGGTCTGTTGCAACCTGAAAGAGTAGTAACACTTACCTGAGGCGTATACAATCTCAGAGCAATGATAGTGCCATGAATACTGAATTCAATTGTTGGTTTTAAACCGTCTACTGTCAATGTGTACACTTCAATACGTGTTCCTTTGCTAAATATGCCCTCTGCCGTCAGTGCTCATCATCGAGTCTCCGCGTATATAGGAACACATACCCTAATATCAGATTCGTTTCATGAGGTGATGTGAACAATCCCTTTACGGCAAATTGGGTTGCAGTTGGCTTTTGAGCTGTAACCACATATTTATGAAAGGTCATGCTTATGCTGGAAAAAAAAAATGAAAACGAATATGTAATAAGAAAAAAAACAAACGCGCCATGGTAAATCAATCTGACAAATTTATTCAATTTCCATGGCTCTTGGTCCCTTTCCATTGGCTACCACCTCCTATCTCCAAACAATGGTGTAGCAAGTAAAACAAGGCACATTTAATTAAAAGAAATACCATTCTTGCTTGTCACTGTGTTTATTGCCTATATACATCTAAAGCGATATCCAGTAAAGACAATGCAGATTGCTACAAATGCTTGGAATGATTTGATCGTAACTCGAATGGGTTGGACAAACATATGGACACTACATGTTGCATGAATCATTATTTTATCCATAAGGCTCGTAAGGGCTTTATTAGATCATCAAAGCAGGTAGCAGATCCAAGATAAAAGGTTGAGATATCTCACAATCAGGGCAATGTCATTGAAAGCGTGGCTTTATGATCTTTGTAAATTGGCCAAGCCTCTAAAACGAGTCGAATATTAGGTGTCAAGCAAAGAGAAATATCAATATCTTTACAGAATCAAACAGCATTCGCAACATCCGGATAAAGAGGAAGCTGTTAACCTCACCCGGTATGCCTAGCATTTTCATGTTTATGACATTTGGGCATCTCGAGTAATTACTTATGTCACCCACGTTACGTTAGTATGTATTTTTGCTACAATTTACTGTTTGAACGATGGTGTCAGTATTGGCCTTGCCAGCTTGTTTGAATGTTTGAGGTTGATGCGTGCATGGCATTGGAAATGGTTCAACTGCTATGCATCCGAGGGGCGGTTATCTACGGTAACGTATGTGTGCCCACCACAAGACAGACTGGGATAATTATCAATAACGATTCAATTGGCAATGTATTGTTTATCAGTCGTTTGTTGGTGGATGTGCCTTGTAGTGTACTCATCATTTTCTTGCAATCAAAGCCAAAATTGTATGAAAAAGATAAATGCAGCATTATTATTTATGGATCTAATTCAAGGAGAGCTATCAAATGGTCTTTGTTTTGTTCAGATTCGATGATTATTTGTTGAGATACGACAACAAAGGCATCGTGCAAAATCTTCGGCGGTACCAAGGGAAAGTTAGGGTGACTTTTCCAGGTTGAAACAAAATTGTTGATGTATCATGAAAGAATTAAGCTAGAGCTTCTACCAAAGACGCATCTGATACAATTTTTTTATTTTTGCTCGACACTATGAGTATAATCTAAAGTAAGTTTATGACAACAGAAGATGAGTAATCCTTCAGAAATAGCTAAAAATCCCCTATCAAAAATCTCTTGTCAAGTAGGCCAAAACACTTGATATTGGTACCATTGAGCTATGCTTTATATTTTTCAAGCAGATTTTAAATAAGCTTAGAGAGATAGTTACTATCAACTGCCTGCTTTTTGAATCAACAGATTTTATGGATCCATGATAGCCATTCAGAACAATGCTATCTCAAGCTCCGACAAATGTATGGTATACATGAACAAAAACGTATGGTCCTTTTCAAAATTGGAGCGTGCGATAAGGGCCATATTAACTTGCTGTTTTCAAGTTATCAATAGATACTTGACATATTGGTGAGTTTTGCGTTCAAGACTAGACAGATATAGCTTGCTTTGTTTAACTCCAGTAAGTGTTCCAGTTTGGGGCGTGTATATTCCTCCGTTTAAAAATAGCACCTTCAATGTCGATTATCTCATGAACTAGGCCTTTCCAATACCAGATTTTCCGTATAGAAGTTGCTCCAATACACTTTTTCTACAACATATTTTAGTTTTATACAATTCTATTTTCATCACCTATGAAATGTTAATGTACAGAATGATTTTCAACTTTTTTTGAAAAATTGAACATTGATTTTCAAAATATTGATGCTGGAGCTTTAAAAGTAGCAAGTTTGTATAGCAATTTCTTGCGATGAGAACGATGGTGTAATTGGATTTTAGACAGAATGAGTTGGTGTTGAGAAAAAGAAGACTTGAGAAAATTGAAACTTATGATGAGCAGAAGCTACTAATAAAAGTCGATGGATTAATATATGAATGTAAACTGTAGGTAGTAAAAGTTGTTGGAGGTACGTTTGTTGACTAGGTCGTGTTTGATATAGGGCTATTGAGAACGACGTCGCCGAGCAACAGCAAAAAATGGTAAAAATGTCGAAATTTCAAAGGGCTTTACCTATAGGTTTTATTAAGTGGCCCATGGCTTAGAGCTAAGTAGATTCTATTCCGCCTTCAATCTTCTATGCAATGGTATAATTTTTATATGATATCTGCAAAAAAAATTGTCTGCTTAGGGGACACTCAATTTAAGGATTTTGAATGAATTCATAAAGGGAACGAACATTTGGTGCTTGAACCACCCACAACATGTATGCTAGATATATTGCAGAGCTATAAAATGGTCTTTGTGTTGTACGAATCCGATGCGTATTGATTTAGATACGGCCAAAAATAAGATCGTGCCAAATCACCTATTTTTCATTAAATTAACCCTACCATACCAAGGGAAAAATTTGGCTGACTTTTCCAGGTCAAGACATAATTATTGATATCTCATGAAAGAGTCGTGCTAGAGCTTCAACCAAAGACGCATTTGATAGGTAATTTTTTGCTCTACACTATAAGCATTGTCTAAAGTAAAGTTATGATAATAAAAGGCAAGTAATCCTTTAAAAACAGTTAAAATGACCCCAACAAATATCTCTTGATTAAGTGCACCAAAACACTTGATATTGGTACCACTAAATCCAGCTTTAAATTTCATACAGACTGTATATAAGTCTAAAGGGGTGGATACTATCAACAACTGGATGCATTTTGAATTAATAGATCATTTGGTTAATCCATGGATGCTCATTCAGAACAGTAAAAGCCAAAACTCCGGTGACGTCGTTTTTTTTGTCACGCTTTTTTTTGCCGCGTCTTTTTTTATTCATTTTTGTCTCTTTTATCCTTTTCCCCCTTTTTTTGGTCCTCTTTGCAAGCCTGTTACTCTTAAAAAACACTACTTTTGTTGATGGAATGGAAGTGAGTATGATAAAAAACGGCATAGTAAACGTAGAGTGCAGTCCTAATGCTGCTTGTAGTTGCAAAATCTCTTTAGTTTGGGCTCTGCTTTGGATTTTTTGATGCACTATTGGGAAATCCACGGCAATGGTTGATTCTCGGTGCTGCAAACTTGGTGTTTTGGTGCTAT